>JAEMWC010000563.1:192500-282500 GCA_016490735.1 Pachyseris speciosa | reverse complement strand
TCTGCACTGGCGTTCAAAGTTAAATGGCAATAAAATATTGACAGGCACGTTTTCAAAATTGGGATTCTTCCAACATAACCATGGAAAAATAACACATTTTCTTTACGGAATCACATGGTTCTAAGAGCACATTTTACTTGATAATATACGGTGTTACATTCTTATTCTCAGAACCTGTATTTTTGCATTCGTTTCTGACCTTTTCGAGAAATCGGAATCAAGCTATTCGGTTTCAATGTCTTGATACTTTGTTTCTCTTTATAACCCTATAAATGATTTGCTAAGACGACGTTTCAACCCAGTGGCGTTTGCTGACACGAAAGAGGCACATATCAACACACAATAGCCAACTCATTTCAGCTACAAGTTACTTAAGCGATAGACCACAAGTTTCTATGGTTTATAGGCTGATGTAAGAACACTCGAAGAATTCGTAAATCACGAGCCGCAGGCGAGTGATTTACGGATTCTTCGAGTGTTCTTCCAACATCCCAAGTATTGCTTTTATATAATAATTCAGAAGACGCCCGAAATTCCATGAGTTTACGGGCACAATAAACCATAGCTTATTGACCAATCAGAGCGCTCGCATTGATTTGGTTATTATATAAATGGGATTACACACCTGGGCTGACTTGCTCGAAGCAAGGTTAGCGTTATCCATTGGTTAAGGACGTTAAGATGTACTAAAACCCATAGGTTGCCATGGTATTTAACCCTGGTTAGCGCTAACCATGCTTTGAGCAACTGGTCCGTGGAATTATAATAGAAAACACATTTCGTTGGAACTATCAAGTCACCCTAGTCTTCTCAATGTTGTTTCTTGCAATTCTGCTAGCAAATCCCGCGAACCAACACTGTGGAACTTTAACAACGACGACGTCAAGGAAAACGAAAACTATAACTTCTCGTTATGTAATTATTTCGCGCTTATTCCAACTAGTTCAACTTGAAAATCGTGGGCGAACCATCCAGAAACTAAACTGCTGTCAACGGTGTTGAACACGGAAAAGCTTAGAACAGTCTAATCGCGGAAGAGTTACAGTAAAGAGAAGTTATATTCTGAACTTAAGTTTTTGTTGCCGTTGTTTTTTCTTATAGAAACACGACAATTCATACGGCCAAGCATATTTCATTAAAAATTTAATGTCGTATTCATCTACATCTGTTTCCAATAGGACAAAGCTGGCTTCTGAAAGCACGGCTACCTATAAATCAAACACATTTTTTCCTCATGAAGACTAATTGTCGAGCTGTACATTAGAGATAAATAGAAACCTTGCACAAAGTGCTCGACTTAAAATTTTCTACCCAATCCAGGATAGAACATGTAACCGTAAATATCACTAAATATCATGTCCTAATTTTATAAGTCCTTCGATATAATGGGTTAACGGACAGAATCGAAAGATTTTAATTCATCATGTTTACCTAAATGATTTTGTGAACTTGTAAATTAAAGGAATAACTTTCAAAACATTCAATAACTAGCCAAGGAAAACACGTGACCACCTTTTTTTTTCCATTCATTTTCATGTGATAACAAAGATCTTGAAACTGAAACAGAATAAAAAAAGATTATCCCCAAGAATACCTTCAGATTGTTCGTTTTTTTTTTTCGTTTGCAAACGATTCAAAATGATCACCAATACTGCTTGAGTTCTTGCGGTTTCAAAAACCTCCGTTTTCTGTAATTTCCGTTGAGACGAAAGGCAAAAATCCAATTGGTAAAGACAACACCGTTGACGTTGACCCTTGACGCCCAATAACTAGAAGGGGAGTGAGACAGTAAATCGCTGTGTCCAAATACACACTACGAAGAGGGTCAATGCTGAACGTCACATCTCTTCAAACAGTTTGACTTGGCTCTTTCAAATTACACACTGACTTGATAAGACTACACCTTGGGCTGCACATTTCTAGCGAAAAACGAGATGAAGTTTTGTTTTGAGGTGCATATTGCCGACTTTGAGCGCAGCATTTCCCTGGTGCTAACAGTCAATAATGCAGCCTTGACTCCAGCTGATCATCTAAACGGGAACTTTGGTGATAGCGCTTTGAATGGCCTTAGCCAGCGAGTCCACCCAATCTACAGGCGGCCTCGAGCCCCATATCGACGCCGTCTTAGAAGACGGTTTCTGTGAACTATCCTGCGTTCTGTCTTTTTTCCCAGCTGGGTTGCTTTCATCTTTGCTTGTTCCCGGCGTATCAGCTTCGACTGACTCGGCTTTGGAGCCCTTCTGCTCTTCACCTTCCACAGTTCTTCTTCGCTTCTTCACGGGCTCCTCCTCTCCGCCACCCTTCTTGCCCTTGGACTCTGCTTTCGTTCGCTAGTCGTCAGACTCACTAGAGGAGCGTGACACCTTACCGCTGTCCGATTTCTTTCCCTGATATCCGCGACATACGGTTAGAAGGTCCTCAAGGCTCGGGTGCAGCAGGGGGCTCACATCGGATTTTTGTGGAGACCGCACTGAGAACAGCAGCGACATTGCTCGAAGTTCCTGCGAAATAACACAATCAATCAATCAATCAATCAATCAATCAATTAATCAATCAATCCCCTGTTACCGGAACGGGTTGCATTTCTCCTGGTTTTGAGAGATTGTGACCACGTCTAGTTTGGAGTTGTATTAAATTGTCTTTTGTTCCTTTTTTAATGTCATACGTTTTCGGAACCCACAGAAAGAGCCGCTATGCTAGCCTATGTGCAGTCTGATCCTTTGAACTTGCTCCGTCTCTTGTTTAATTTACATTACTTAAGTAGTTTAACACTTACCGCATTGCAGCTTTAAAAGGCTTCACTGCGCAAGTTTACAAGTTAGCAATCAAGTATATCTTCGTCTAAAAAGCTAGTACACTATAATGGCGACCGCTAATCTAACTATAATAACTAACTATTTTAAAAAACTACATTATTGATTAAAAGTGAGTATTTGCAAATCACCTCTGATCTCAAATGACAAGACTTAGTGAAACGTACTGAAATCATCAGTTCTCGAAATAAACCCAAAAATCACGTGACAATTCACAGGAATTTGGATTTGATTTTGCACAACTAGTTTACCGCTTCTGGTCAGAAAAGGATGTTGCAGCTCTTTGAGTAGGGCCTGGGTTACCAGCAACAACCTAAAAGTGCGACCTTACCGCCGTGAGTCTCCTTGCTATGACACATAGCTCTGCATCGCTCGCTTTCTCCGCAACAGGTTTATCAGCGATCACTGTCGCTACAAGCGTCTGCACCAAGTTATGCCACTGGTTCACCAAAACCTGATTTGAGACCTGCGGGGGATGGAAAACACGTCAAACAGAGAAAAAACTAGAGTGGAAAATGGGAGGACCTTTACACGTCATGTACAATGGCGCACAATCGTGCTCTGGCACTATATTTGGATCTGAATTTTTTGGCCTAAAAGGTGACGAGCTTGGAGACGGTGGAAAATGACCAAGGATGAACCAATAGATAAATAAACAGCGAAGAAAAAAGTTAACGAGGAAATGAAAAAATAAAAGTTCAAAAAAAAAAAGGAACAGCCTACACAGTATGTCAATTAGCGAGTGTCCTGCGTTGGTTTAACCGTTATTGCAGATTCTCTTTTTATATTTTCCTTTAATTTATTATAATAGAAGAAGGGAGAATTTGTTTAAATATCAAGCTTTTCATGTAAGGAGAATGCAGATAGAAAGCGCTATCACGGCTTTAGAGGAAAAAAAGATCAAAACTTAAGGAGAAATGTGGCTTTTTTTTTTAACGTAACTAGCAACGTAACTAGCAACGTCTGTGTCTTTTAATTGACCTCTCAAAGACAAGAAGCTAAGTGATGTGCGACAGAAATATGCCACTGCTTGTTTTGTTACACTATTTTTGTTTTGTAAGGAACACAATTAATTGTTCTTACCCGCCTTGGAAAGAAACAGCAAAGGAAGCTGTAGCCAGTCTCCCGCACATTCAGACTTTCTCGTTCATCCAGCAATATCAGGTCCACATACTAAACAAGAAGAGATGAACTGTTACGGGGTACTCAATAGATCAAGATAATACAGCGTATGCAATCAATACCAAGAGATTCAAAACACAGCGGCGTGGCGGCCATGCACAATAACAAAAGAAGCTGATGTGAAACGTTTTGTCGAGGATACACCAACATGGCGGTGTTGAGGTCACGTACATACTACCTAGAGGCTCAACAAATTGCTAACGGCCATTTATGGCAGTGGTACAAATAACAGTTGATCGTTGTAGATCATCCCATCATATTTAGAGCGACACATGTCGACTGGTTCTAAATAAACATTTGTTCGGTTACGTTGTGTGTGTTAAAAACTAGTCGCGTTTACTGCAAGGAGCGTTCAAAATAGTAATAATAATAATACTAATAATAACCGTTTTCTTGCATTAGAGAGCAGCCGACTTTAAATGCTCATACTTTCGCTTTTCATCCCTACTCAAAACTTACAGCAACCTTGAAACAGCACAATAAACAGCACCACTGCAGCGATACATTTTCTCACGATACGATACACATCTCGAAACGTTTGCCACGGTACGATATTTAAGCAATATACCACAAGTATCTATCGGTTTATAGGCTGATAAACCACGCGGGATGTTGGAAGAACACTCGAAGAATTCGTAAATGCAGCGAGTGATCTACGGATTCTTCGAGTGTTCTTGCAACATCCCAAGTGGTTTATCATGCCTATAAACCATACAAACTTGTGGTATATTGCTTCTAAGTAATAACTCAGAAGACGAGCGAAATTTCCATGAGTTTACTAGAACAATAAACTATAGCTGATTGACCAATCAAAGCGCGCGCATTGATTTGGTTATTATATAAATGATACGATGCACAACTGCATGCGACAAGTGACCAACTAATCTTACTAACTTATTGGAACCACGCATAGCATTACTTTTGTTTGTCCGCCATCTTGAATAATACGTGACACGCGGATGCGATGCAAAAAGGATGCATTTTGCTTCTCCGTTTGTTTAATAAACCGCCGTACAATGACTAAAATGATGAACTTGGGTGAGGTCTCATTAATGACAGCAATTTTTCATTGCTTATGTGTGCTTTGCAGATGTCGACATTCGTATCGTGAAAGGTAATATTGCGGTGCACCGGTGTATCGTTGCAGCCCTAAGAACCACAGGAGAGTCATTCACAAACCTTTAAATAATACGATTTCCAGTTACTTACTGCAAGCTATAACATGGTCAGGCACTCTGTCCTGATTGAAACCAAATCTGAGCAGTTTGTCCACAAATGAATGATATGGCTGGAAATATTCCGTCACTGCTGCGTCGTAAGATTCCTCCACTCCCTGGTAACACAATACATACCCAAGGTTAGTTGCCATGGTGACACAGAATGTCGCTCGCTTAAGCAACGATTACCGCAACGGCAACGGCAGCGGCAACGAAAGCGCCCGAAAACAGATTTAACGAGCAGAAACAATAGCTCTGCAGGTGCATGAGGAAATGTGAAGTACATTTCCTTACTGTCCGAAGCAAACAACAACGTGAAATGAGCAAATGCAAAGGTTTGGGGAGGACAGGAAAACACAACGGTGAATTTTTCATTCTCTTTCTTAACATTAACGCTGTTCCTACCAATTTACTTCCTAGATGGTTCGAGCACTTTTTACTATGGAATAATCGTGAATCATTTTCAATAATGTTAATAAAAAGTTTGTAATCTGCGTTGGCGGTGCCGTAGTCTTTCCCTAGTATTTATCAGCCAGTGTTTATCGGCATGTGTACTGTCACCCTCGATTGTTATCTAAACCCTGGAAAGTATCATAGTTTATTTTTTTGTTGTTAGCAATGTGGCAACACTGTAACAATGATCTACAGTTGTGGAACACTACTAGAATTACCGAACCATTATTGTTCTTTAAGGTCACGTTGTTAGCGCCAAGCCAACTGGAAAATTTTAAAGTAAATTTTGTCTTGAATCTGTTTTTAATGCAGTCTGAATATCGTCTTCTGTTTTTTTTTTGTGGTTCTGGTATGTACATAAAGAGTAGATAGCTGTTGAAAAAGGTTTTTTTCGAATTCCGCCGTGTTTTTGCCCTGAAATCGTCGTTCAAAGTGCCCGCTTGAACCACGCCCATCGAACTTGACCGGGCTTGCACTGGGCATGGGTGTTGTCCCGGTTTGACGTCAGAAACTGCTTTGAATGGATTGCTTGTTTATATAGACTTAATGCGATGCAAATCAGCCTGTGACGTCAAACCAGGAATAGACCCATGCTCCTTATTAGATCTCAGACAAAACGTTCGGCGATTATTAAAAGAGGGTGGTCGGTAGCTTACTTTTGTAAATTTGTGTCCAAGCCGAAGGAGTACCAGCGGTGAAAACATGTTATTGGTTATTTGCTGTGATTCACATGGGCCAAAGTTCGACTGTCGTGTTGATGATATGGATTCAAATAGCCTAATCGGGTGGATATTTCAGGAAATAATTGTTTCTATCGAAACTCTCTTGAAAAGTTGTTGCGTTCATGTGATACGAAATGAAGTAAAATTTAACATGATACCATATTCATATACTTTAATGAAATGCAAGTTCGAGAATCAGATTCAGCATAAAAAAAACACCAGACAAAAAGTGGAAGATTAATTACATACATTCTTAGTTATCCTCTCCCCATCCGTGCTTTTCAGGGATAGTTTACAACACTGGTCGGGGGACTTCGCCAGACTGCTTGTGCAGTTTCCAATTA
Organism: Pachyseris speciosa; assembly: GCA_016490735.1. NCBI lineage: Eukaryota > Metazoa > Cnidaria > Anthozoa > Scleractinia > Pachyseridae > Pachyseris > Pachyseris speciosa. The sequence continues at coordinate 275,769 of JAEMWC010000563.1, read as the reverse complement.
ATGAGGTAACTAAGGCCACGTGGGAGGAAAAGGGTTAAAGTATACCGCAAACATACTCAACGTTTAACAAAACTGCTGTCTGACATTGTAACCGCCAGAGGCGAACACTTCTAATTCACGCAATTTATTTTAAACTCTTCCACTTTGTCGTACTGCCCGGGAGGGCTAAACATTGCAGCTTAACAGTGTAACCAACGAGGCGAAGAAGAAGAAGAAGCAGAAGGTTTAAACTGAAATATACAAACAAGAATAACTTACAAAAACGTACAAACTATAAGGTAAACAAACCGATAAACCGATCGAAAATACAGAACACTTACATTGTTGTGGCGCGTTTAGAGGAAACTTCTAGTAGAAATTGCTTGCAGACTGCAGTAACTGAAAGGTCGGCTAACTACGCGAAGTGCGTCTCGTTGAGAGTTCAACGTATAGTGAACAGAAAAATGTCATTATTGCTAAGTGTCACTTGCAAAATGCAAATTATAGACCTAAAATTCCCGCGCAAACAGGCCCAGGGGAATGCTAATTGAGGCCACTATGACAATCAGGTGTCAGATCCAACATCCCGGCCCCTAAGTGTGAGATACTAATCGAATCACTTACAAAGAATAACTGTTAGGATCTACACGCTTATACACCTGATGGACACGCTAAGTACAATCTCGAAAACCAATTTGAGCAAACATGCGCGGAGAGGAAGACAGAAAACAAATCTTAATTGCACGAGGCGAATAATAACGCGTCCTAGAACGATTGCCTGGCTAGAAAAGTACTATGCGATAGCCTCTAGATCTTAGTGTCTCTAGTTCTGTTTGTGTCCTCTCGCTCCACTAGCAGGCATAGCTTGTCTACAGGTCTCTCGTACACAGCTGATTTGGTCCGGACTTTTGCTCGACGAACGAAACCTCTCTTGTCGGGGAAGACTTCCAATATCCTTCCCAATGGCCACGAATTGCGATGCGAGGTCTCACTCGCAACCAACACAACGTCGCCAACCGCCAAATTCCTCTGAGGGTGTACCCATTTTTGCCTGAGCTGCAAAAGAGGGAGATACTCCTTACACCACCTCTTACAGCAAATGTCAGCCAGTTATTGCACTTGCCTCCAACGACGACGTGACAGCAAATCTTCTTTCCTGAACAAGCCAGGTGGTAAAGGAACTTCAGATTTGAGCAACAACAAGTGGTTTGGCGTCAAAGGCTCCAAGTCGTTCGGATCGCTAGACACAGCTGTGATGGGCCGACTATTCATTATACTTTCTACTTCACACATAAGTGTAGATAGACTCTCATCATCCGTGACCTGCTCACGTAACAAAGACTGAAGAATCTTGCGTGCAGTCCGAATACATCTCTCCCAGATGCCACCGAAGTGAGAACCACAAGGGGGGTTGAAACACCACTTGATGTTCTTCTGTAGCAACAAGCCATGGATTCTCTCATGGTTCCAGCCCGAAATATCATCGCGCAGCTCTCGATCTCCGCTCGTGAAGTTCGTCCCATTGTCTGAGTGAATCACCTCCACCTGCCCTCTCCTTGCGATGAAACGACGCAAAGCCAGTAGAAACGAGTCGGTGTCTAGACTGTGCGCAATTTCTATATGAACAGCTCGGATAGCCAGACACGTGAAAATCACCCCATATCTCTTAACGAGGCTCCGCCCACGACGGACTTGGAAGGGCCCAACACAATCAATGCCAACCGACGTGAAGGGAGGCTTGTCGGGCGTTACACGATCCTCGGGGAGGTCGGCCATCTTCTGGGAACAAAGTGGTGCTTGTCGCCGCCTACAGCTCACACACTTTGAAAGGACACTTTTGACGACAGAACTTCCCTTAGTAATCCAAAACTTCTGACTAATTAAGGCTAGGACATGCTCCTTGCCAGAATGACCGCAAATTCTGTGGTAATGATCGATGAGCAAACTGGTCACGTGATCTTCTCTCGGTAGAATAATCTGATTTCTTGACTGTGCAGGTACGGGCGCGTTGCGTAGCCTACCACCAACGCACAGGAGGCCATCAATAAGGATTGGATCTAGCTTGTATAAGCGGCTAGTCTTCTTAAGTGGTTTCTCAGGATGGTTAACTTCATCTGGAAAGGCTCGACGCTGCACATTCTTAAGAAGCTCACTTTCAGCTCTCCTGGATCTCCTCGAGAGTAATATACTTCGGAATTTTACGCGGTGCTCTGTCACCCTTACTCGCTCGTAGGAGGGTGTCTTTGTAGCGCATCAGCCACGCGATAATCTTCTGTAGGTGAAACCAAGAGGAGCATTTCTGAGAATATTCCAAGAGTGGATCACATCCTTTGCGCAGAGATATCGCGCACGCCTTGACCTCCCGTTTTACTTCAGGATCTTCAACAGAGATGTCTCCCACTGCTTCTAACTGCGTGGGCCATAAACTCTCGTGCTGCCAAATAAATTCCGGCCCCGTTAACCAACACGCTTTGCGAAGGAAGTCGTCTGCTGTCAAACCTCGAGAGGCGTGATCCGCAGGATTCTTGTCGCCACCAACATGGTTCCACTGACTTGGCTCGGAGCCATCACGAATGAGAGCAACTCGATTGGCAACGAAGGTATGGTATCGATTCGTCTCATTCTTGACATAACACAAGACCGCAGTGCTATCCGTCCAGAAGACTGATTTTGCGCTAATCGGCAATTCAAGTTCCCTCCTTAAGAGTCTGTCTTGCTTCACAGAGATTGCTGCGGCGGATAACTCTAAGCGCGGGATCGTGACTGTTTTCAACGGCGCTACTCGTGACTTGGCGCAGAGAAACGAACAATGGACTTCACCTTGATTATTGACGAGACGGAGATATGACACTGTCCCCAAACCGATTTCCGAGGCGTCGGAAAAGTAGTGCAATTGACTGGACGAAATGACTTCAAAGCCGCTTGGTTTGATACAGCGCTTGATTGAAAACTGCGACAATTTAGGAAGATCTGCTAACCATCGCCCCCAACGAATGCTGTCCTTCGGGGAAATGGGTTCGTCCCAGCCCAACTTGAGACTACACAGGTCCTGAAGAAGCCTCTTGGCAGTCAGTACAAACGGGGCGGCTAGTCCGAGAGGATCGTAAACTGAGCTTACGACTGAGAGAATGCCCGGACGCGTGGGAGGTTTGAGCTTGATGTTAACGTTGAAGCTGAATGTGTCCGATTCCACGCACCACTTAACTCCAAGGGCTCTTTCTACGGGCAGGCCGTCCTTACTGAGGTCAAGGGTCTTCACTTCCTTAGCACGTTCATCTTCAGGAATTGTTTCCAAGGCTCTGCGACTGTTGACCCACTTCACACTAGACTTCTGGAAATCTGCCGGAACCTTGCGGGCGTAACCCTTCTCAATAATGTCCGCCATAAAGCGTTTGTAGTCAGAGTACAAGCCACTGTTACACTCGAGTTTTCGCTTTAAACAATGGGCGCGCCGTTCTGCTTGTACCCTGTTATTCGGCACTGGTGCTTCTCGATCTCTCAAAGGCAAAGCCATTTCGAAATGACCGCTTCTCATGGCTATGGTGTTTTCTAAAACGTTCAGGAAGCGAATCTCCTCCTGTGACATTTCTGGCTTCTCATCAGCACTGGACTCTCGAAAACCGCTGTCGTAAAAGTTCTTTACCATTCGATGGAGTTCAACATCTGTCTTCACATAGAAACTCGACGCACGCGGGCCATAACGATTCCGTCCCAACGGACCATTAACCACCCATCCCAAACTTGTGCGAGAAGCATACGGACCGCCATCTACGCTGTGCTTCACTTCCAGAGGATCAAGGGCCATAGGAACGTCACTGGCAATGAGAAGACCGACACCCGCCTCAACGTCAGGCAAGTTTACACCACTTAAATACGGCCATCGGTCGACATCAACCTGCTTGGGTATATCATCCTTCGAAACAGGAATCCCAGGTCTCGTGTAAAGCGCGGGCAGCTCAATAAAGACGTTTTCGTCCAAGTCTGAGATGGTAAGGCCCCTCAAAATGAAACTATTAATAATACTGTATTTCTTCTCCAACGTTGTCAATGAAATCTTTGTTCCTGCACCACTAAGCCCCAACTGCTTCATGAGGGCCTCTGAGCAGAACGTTGAGGAGCTGCCACTATCTAAGAAGGCGTAGGTGATCGTTGGCGTTTCACTGTCCTTTGTCCAAACCTTAACCGGAACAACTGCCATGCCAATCTCTGGGAAGCTTGCCCCGCCCGTGTTTCGCGCGTCCTCGTCCAGGCTCGCCATCCCGCTATTAACGCGCGTGGTCTCCTCGTTCGACGTGGGAATAGTTGGAGAACCAGCAGCCGGTCGGCTACGAGCTGTCGGATTCGTATGGAGGACAGTAGGGTGTCTCTTGAAGCAGCTGGGAAACGAACAGGTTTTCCTTTCAGGGCAGTTTCGAGCAGTGTGATTATTAGACAAACAACCAAAGCAGAGGTTCTTCGACATCAAGAACTGAATTCTCTCCGGATACGGTCGGCTTCTAAGGGAGTCGCAGTAATCCAGGGCGTGACCTGACTCGCAGAAAGGACACTTGGAATTATCTTCTAGAGATGATGGGTTGGAACACGGTGCGACGGTAGGTGGACACTGGTTACTACGAATCTGTGTGGCGAGGCTTAGCTCCGATGACTTTCTCTCCAGAGGCCTCTTCCGCAAATGACTGGCTCCCGTTGCTCTATGCTTCGCGTCTTCCACGATTCTTCCAAAAACTGGATAAGTAGCAACTCTGGATTCATTGTCCACAAATTCGGCAAGGTCTCCGAAGTTGACAAGTCTTAACTCAACCTCCATTATGTGATCAACCAGACGACGCCACCTTGTTCCTAGGCCAAAAGGCAATTTCAAGACTAGCCTTTGGATCGTTTCAGGTTGCGCGAGCTTAGAGAGGTACTTGCTGCCTTCCATAGCGTTCTTACACCTCATGAGAAAGATAGAGAATCTATTCAGAGCAACGCCGTCTTCGGCTTTAACCTCCAGCCAGTTCAAAGCTTTGTTCTCGTAGGCTGCTGCGATGCGGTAGTCATCACCAAATTTCTTTTTCATCAGGCGACGTGCTTCTTTATAGCCCCTCTCAGGCGGCGAATAATGGCAAGATCGCACAAGATCCTTAACATCTCCACTGGTGAACTGCTCCAGATAATATAACCTCTCGCTGCTATTGGCCGTTCTTGACTCGATTATGTTTTCGAAAGCCCTCGCAAAAGGACCGTACTCCAATGGATTACCGTCGAAAATGGGAACCCGAGGCTGGGGGAGGCTACTTTTCTTTTGCTGATTTGCTAGCATTTCTACGATCTTGTTTTGCTGCTCTTGCAGTGTATTCTGCTGCTGGTGCAATTCCATCATTTCATGAAAGGCTCTTTCACTCGGTGTAGATGACGCATCGGAGTGACTAGATGCGTTGGCACGTTCCTTGTAGTTGCTAGCTATAGGTGGCTGATCCATGCTGGCGCCTCGGGGTTTAACATAGAAGTCACCTTCGCACCTGGTAACAAAGCGATTTCTCTGTCTCGTATAGCCCCAGCTTCAACCGCTGCTAAAGGAATTTGGTCTAGCCCTGACTTGGGTTCCAGCTTGAAAGTGTCAGGACACCTTTGAACTCCTGGAATGACTTCCAACCTCTTAGAATCAGGGAACTCGCCCATCCTTGGCCTGGAAACCGGCAACTTGACAGGGTTTGGGACAGTACAACGCGGAGTAGATTCGGTCAAAGAAGCCAAAACTTGTTCCTTAGCCTGCGCCTTGGCGATTTCGGTTTCTAAAGCCAAGCGCTCCTGCTGTTGGAATAAATGAAACTTCTGCTCTTCTAACGACTGACGCTTCTTGAAAGCTGCAGCTTCGGCTTGAAGTTCTGCTACGCGAGCGGCTTCTTTTGCTCTTGCTGATGATATTGACGAGGAACCACTTCTACTTGAACGCCGCGGCCCCTTGGACGCCCGAGATCGGCCTGACTGACTGACAGAGTCCTCAGGATTTATCTGCAAACGCAGCCGCGCTGCCTCATCTGCCCTTCTTATCCAGTCCTGAACCTTATTGTAGAACTCGTTCATTCGCTGAAACTCGCGATCGAAGTACTCGTGACATTCGACTTTGCTAGGCTCGTCCGTAAGATTCCACAAATAATTGAAATTAGCGCCTTTAAAAGCTTCGAAGGCAGCCAAATATTCAGTAATCTTCTCCTTTACCCGATAAACGTTCTCTTCATTTAATAGTAACGCGTCGATATCGTTCTTCCTGGCGGTAACCGTGGACAGATGACCTGATCTTGAATTCTTAAGTTGCTGAAGTTTTTCACCAAGAGCGCCTTCTTGATCGAGTATTTTACTCAGCGTCTTTGAACGGGTAGAAATGCGAACTTCGGTTTCTCCGACCCCATTGTCGTCTCCATCCATCGCGGGAATCTTAACAATTTTAAACGATGTAACCGCCAGAGGCGAACACTTAATTCACGCAATTTATTTTAAACTCTTCCACTTTGTCGTACTGCCCGGGAGGGCTAAACATTGCAGCTTAACAGTGTAACCAACGAGGCGAAGAAGAAGAAGAAGCAGAAGGTTTAAACTGAAATATACAAACAAGAATAACTTACAAAAACGTACAAACTATAAGGTAAACAAACCGATAAACCGATCGAAAATACAGAACACTTACATTGTTGTGGCGCGTTTAGAGGAAACTTCTAGTAGAAATTGCTTGCAGACTGCAGTAACTGAAAGGTCGGCTAACTACGCGAAGTGCGTCTCGTTGAGAGTTCAACGTATAGTGAACAGAAAAAATGTCATTATTGCTAAGTGTCACTTGCAAAATGCAAATTATAGACCTAAAAGTTGCTAGAAAAAAGGTAGAGGTGTATTATATTTGTCTCTTTGAAAACCACGATATTCAGTTCAATTCAAACAATAAAATATAGATTCGACTCGCTGTCTTCTTTGTCGTGTCTGTAGAACCTGAAATCTATATCTCAGGGGTTTGTCTATCGGTGTTCGATAATCACTTCTTTAATTGTATAATTGATTAAACAGCTCTCGGAATTGATCATGCAAAAACAATTAAATTTTCGCAGGGGGAAGCCGCGAGGAAAATATTGAAATTTAATTAAAAACAAAAACAAAAAAACAAAAAAAAAGGATTTGTTTTTTTGAGAGAGAGATCAATTCTTTTGATTTTCTATTGCGGCCTCACTAGACGTGTTGGCTTCTCCCCTAATGTGTTTACCTTAAAAGCCCAAGCTACTTACCGACTAATTTCCGTGAGATTCGTAACTCCCTCCTGTCGACTTAATAAGCGATCCCGTTGGAAATAAATACTTTATGTTATTGTAAAAGTAATAAGCAAAGGACCGCCAACAATAGTGCTGCTAGTTTGCGTAGGATCTACAAGAGATCTAATCAGCCCAACGTTATTGTATGCACAACATAGGAAGCGAGTTGACATTACGTTAGTGCGTGTAATATTAATGGTTCTGAATATAAACCATTGAGTTCATACGCTACAGTATTTTACATAGCTAGGGTTAATCATGGGTATCTAAAGCTCTTTTCCGATTCGTTTTTTCTTGTCTCACCAGACAAAGCGCAAACGTCAAGAAACAAGGAACAAAGAGTATATTCTACCGGAAAAAGTGAGTAACCTCTTTTTCATTGAAACACCTGCACTCTATACCCTCTCCACAAACAAAGCATTTATTATTAGCTGTCATAGCACAAACCAATCTTGACAGTTTCTATTTGTGAGAGCCAATCGCCATCTCCTGAGTTTCAACTGTCTCGATTATTTATTATAAATCGCCCTCGGCGACATGGTAAGTTAAAACCAAATAGCTACCACGGTAAACAAAAACGCAATATGTATGTACCCAATGGAATGAAAAGATGAAAATTTACATAAACAACGTCCAAGAGCTTGAACTAATTTCGTAAGCAATTTTCAAATTTGTGCTGGAAACGTGTTCGAAAGCTAATATTATAATATAATATTTCGTATCCCATGGACGTGCATAATTGATGTCTACATCACTGATGAATTCCATAAAAGGCGACCACTTATAAATCGTTTGCCACTTTCAGGCTCAATTTCAAATTCAGCGCTGGCCACTTACGCAATATCCTGTTTTAATTGAAAGGCGAGGTTCTGCGTCAAATTCTGGGCTCTATAAGTGTCTGGAATTCTCCGTATCAGTCACAATCATGGCAGAGACAAACGTTTCAGAAGAAGGAAAGTACGAGAAATATGACCAGCTGTACTGCTCCGCCGAAAGCTCAAATGCGATAAGAAAAGAGCTGTTAAGTCTTTCAGTGATCAACATTTTTCTATGCATCCCTGTTCTTCTGGGAAATATTCTGATCCAAGTAGCTTTTCTTAAGAGTGTTCGCTTCATCCGCCCACAAAACTCTTGCTTCGGACTCTGTCAGTTACGGATCTCTGTGTTGGTGTCATCTCAGAGCCTCTTATCGTAACAGGATGGCTGTCTGCGGTCTTCGGAAACCGGAAAGTTTGTCGGCATGCGTTAAGTCTCGTTTTCTTACCAGTCTACATAATGGGTCCGGTATCCCTAATGATATTGACTACAATAAGCGTAGACAGACTTCTCGCCCTTATGTTGGGGATAAAATACAGACAATTTGTTACACTGAATCGAACACGGGAATTGTAATCGTTATCTGGGGCATATCCCTAACGACGGCGTCCATGTATTTTTGGAATTACCATCGGGTAACGCAGTGGTGTGGCAACATAGGGATATCTCTTTGTTTAGCTATCTCCATCTGCTGTTACTCAAAGATTTTCTTCAACCTTCATCATCACCAAATTCAAGTAAAAGACCTCGTTGGTCGAAGGGAGACTAGCATCCCAAGTCAACTGAACATGGCGCGGTACAGAAAGGCAGTGAGTAGTGCTGTGTGGCTGCAGATAGCATTGGTTTTCTGTTACTTACCATATGGTATAATAGGCACTCTATGGACCATTTGCGAGCCCTCGCCATCTTTGTACCTCGCTAAGGAATTTTCCTTGACTTTGGTTTTCTTAAACTCCTCATTAAACCCAATTCTGTATTCCTGGAAAATCAGAGAAGTAAGACAAGCCGTAAAGGACACATTTAGACATTTTGCTCGTTCTCAAGCTGAAGAAGCTCGTTTTACTCGTATCTCTTTTTATTCAAACTGAGCAGATAAAAAGAAAGAAAAAAATATGTTTGCGCCTTTTTGGTTCCAAGGAAAATGGTATGACAATTTCCTGTTTGTTTCTTTTTAGCAATTTATGAGGAAATTTTACAAAAGCTCTCTTTTCCGACCATATGATCTTTTTCCAGGGTAATTGTTCTCGCTGTGAACTTTCTTTACACTGACAATGTATCTCATTAAAATAGTTGCAAAAGATTCAAAGGAACATTTTGTGCTGCTGCGCTGAGGAAGAAATTATTATGCACTATTTTCTATTGGTTGAATTGGGTTTAATTTATTCAACATCAACAACAGGTGAAATTTCAATCCTGGTAACCATAACAAGTGATGATAGAAGTGACTTATTCGCGTGATCATGCAGAGAACACCAATGCTCAAGAAACAATTTTTATTAAATTAATAAACCTTAGGCGATACTAGATATTTCAGATATTTTACCATACTTAAACGACTCCTCAAAGGGTTCGCTTTTTCGTGCAGTCTCATTTTAACTTGAGTAATCGGTTGAAGAGGCAGGCATTACCTATTAAGCTAGAACGTCAAATGAAGAATGATCCTCGCAGTTGTGAACGCAATTTATGCAATTGCGAAAAGAAGCCTGAAAAAAAAAATTCAGGACTTCAACGGGGTTTGAACCCGTGACCTCGCGATTACCGGTGTGATGCTCTAACCAACTGAGCTATGAAGCCACTGACGTTGGGAGCAGGTCAATTGTTGGTTCATATGTTCCCGTGAAAGAAATTATATATAAAATAAATCATACATGAACTGCGGAAATCAAATGACGGGAACATATGAACCAACAATTGACCTGCTCCCAACGTCAGTGGCTTCATAGCTCAGTTGGTTAGAGCATCGCACCGCTAATCGCGAGGCCACGGGTTCAAACCCCGTTGAAGTCCTGAATTTTTTTCAGGCTTCTTTTCGCAATTGCATAAATTGCGTTCACAACTGCGAGGATCATTCTTCATTTGATTTCATTTCCGCAGTTCATGTATGATTTATTTCATATATCATTCACAGTCATAAGCTAGAACGATGTGGAAATTGTCGAGCGTTTTGAGAAAAGGTAAAGCGAATGATACACGGTTCAACATCGTTCAACTTTTCAAATGAAGAATGATCCCGCAGTTGTGAACGCAATTTATGCAATTGCGTAAAGAAGCCTGAAAAAAATTCAGGACTTCAACGGGGTTTGAACCTGTGACCTCGCTATTACCGGTGCGATGCTCTAACCAACTGAGCTATGAAGCTACCGACGTTGGGAGCAGGTCAATTATGGGTTCATATGTTCCCGTGAAAGAAATGAGTGTGAATGATATATGAAATAAATCATCATTATGGACTGCGGAAATGAAATCAAATGAAGAATGATCCCAGCAGTTGTGAGCGCAATTTATGCAATTGCGTAAAGAAGTCTGAAAAATTCCGAGCCTGCGGCTCGTGATTTACGGATTCTTCGAGTGTTCTTCCAACATCCCAACTATTGCTTTTATATCATAATTCAGAAGACGCGCGAAATTTCCATGAGTTTACGGGCACAATAAACCATAGCTTATTGACCAATCAGAGCGCTCGCATTGATTTGGTTATTATGTAAATGGGATTACACACCTGGGCTGACTTGCTCGAAGCAAGGTTAGCGTTATCCATTGGTTAAGGACGTTAAGATGTACTAAAACCCATAGGTTGCCATGGTATTTAACCCTGGTTAGCGCTAACCATGCTTTGAGCAACTGGCCCGTGGAATTATAATAGAAAACACATTTCGTTGGAACTATCAAGTCACCCTAGTCTTCTCAATGTTGTTTCTTGCAATTCTGCTAGCAAATCCCGTGAACCAACACTGTGGAACTTTAACAACGACGACGTCAAGGGAAACGAAAACTATAACTTCTCGTTATGTAATTATTTCGCGCTTATTCCAACTAGTTCAACTTGAAAATCGTGGGCGAACCATCCAGAAACTAAACTGCTGTCAACGGTGTTGAACACGGAAAAGCTTGGAATAATCGCGGAAGAGTTACAGCAAAAAGAGAAGTTATATCTGAAATGAAGTTTTTATTGCCGTTGTTTTTTCTTATAGAAACACGACAATTCATATGGCCAAGCATATTTCATTAAAAATTTAATGTCGTATTCATCTACATCTGTTTCCAATAGGACAAAGCTGGCTTCTGAAAGCACGGCTACCTATAAATCAAACACATTTTTTCCTCATGAAGACTAATTGTCGAGCTGTACATTAGAGATAAATAGAAACCTTTCACAAAGTGCTCGACTTAAAATTTTCTACCCAATCCAGGATAGAACATGTAACCGTAAATATCACTAAATATCCTAGTTTTATAAGTCCTTCGATATAATGGGTTAACGGACAGAATCGAAAGATTTTAATTCATCATGTTTACCTAAATGATTTTGTGAACTTGTAAATTAAAGGAATAACTTTCAAAACATTCAATAACTAGCCAAGGAAAACACGTGACCACCTTTTTTTTTTCCATTCATTTTCATGTGATAACAAAGATCTTGAAACTGAAACAGAAAAAAAAAGATTATCCCCAAGAATACCTTCACATTGTTCGTTTTTTTTTTTTTCGTTTGCAAACATTCAAAATGATCTCCAATACTGCTTGAGTTCTTGCGGTTTCAAAAACCTCCGTTTTCTGTAATTTCCGTTGAGACGAAAGGCAAAAATCCAATTGGTAAAGACAACACCGTTGACGTTGACCCTTGACGCCCAATAACTAGAAGGGGAGTGTGACAGTAAATCGCTGTGTCCAAATACACACTACGAAGAGGGTCAATGCTGAACGTCACATCTCTTCAAACAGTTTGACTTGGCTCTTTCAAATTACACACTGACTTGATAAGACTACACTTTGGGCTGCACATTTCTTGCGAAAAACGAGATGAAGTTTTGTTTTGAGGTGCATATTGCCGACTTTGAGCGCAGCATTTCCCTGGTGCTAACAGTCAATAATGCAGCCTTGACTCCAGCTGATCATCTAAACGGGAACTTTGGTGATAGCGCTTTGAATGGCCTTAACCAGCGAGTCCACCCAATCTACAGGCGGCCTCGAGCCCCATATCGACGCCGTCTTAGAAGACGGTTTCTGTGAACTATCCTGCGTTCTGTCTTTTTTCCCAGCTGGGTTGCTTTCATCTTTGCTTGTTCCCGGCGTATCAGCTTCGACTGACTCGGCTTTGGAGCCCTTCTGCTCTTCACCTTCCACAGTTCTTCTTCGCTTCTTCACGGGCTCCTCCTCTCCGCCACCCTTCTTGCCCTTGGACTCTGCTTTCGTTTGCTGCTCGTCAGACTCACTAGAGGAGCGTCGCACCTTACCGCTGTCCGATTTCTTTCCCTGATATCCGCGACATACGGTTAGAAGGTCCTCAAGGCTCGGGTGCAGCAGGGGGCTCACATCGGATTTTTGTGGAGGCCGCACTGAGAACAGCAGCGACATTGCTCGAAGTTCCTGCGAAATAACACAATCAATCAATCAATTAATCAATCAATCCCCAGTTACCGGAACGGGTTGCATTTCTCCTGGTTTTGAGGTATTGTGACCACGTCTAGTTTGGAGTTGTATTAAATTGTCTTTTGTTCCTTTTTTAATGTCATACGTTTTCGGAATCCACAGAAAGAGCCGCTATGCTAGCCTATGTGAAGTCTGATCCTTTAAACTTGCTCCGTCTCTTGTCTAATTTACATTACTTAAGTAGTTTAACACTTACCGCATTGCAGCTTTAAAAGGCTTCACTGCGCAAGTTTACAAGTTAGCAATCAAGTATATCTTCGTCTAAAAAGCTAGTACACTATAATGGACGACCGCTAATCTAACGTAACTATTTTAAAAAACTACATTATTGATTACAAGTGAGTATTTGCAAATCACCTCTGATCTCAAATGACAAGACTTATTGAAACGTCCTGAAGTCATCAGTTCTCGAAATAAACCCAAAAATTACGTGACAATTCACAGGAATTTGGATTTGATTTTGCACAACTAGTTCACCGCTTCTGGTCAGAAAAGGATGTTGCAGCTCTTTGAGTAGGGCCTGGGTTACCAGCAACAACCTAAAAGTGCGACCTTACCGCCGTGAGTCTCCTTGCTATGACACATAGCTCTGCATCGCTCGCTTTCTCCGCAACAGGTTTATCAGCGATCACTGTCGCTACAAGCGTCTGCACCAAGTTATGCCACTGGTTCACCAAAACCTGATTTGAGACCTGCGGGGGATGGAAAACACGTCAAACAGAGAAAAAACTAGAGTGGAAAATGGGAGGACCTTTACATGTCAAGTACAATGGCGCACAATCGTGCTCTGGTACTATATTTGGATCTGAATTTTTTGGCCTAAAACGTGACGAGCTTGGAGACGGTGGAAAATGACCAAGGATGAACCAATAGATAAATAAAAAGCGTAGAAAAAAGTTAACGAGGAAATGAAAAATTAAAAGTTCAAGGAAAAAAAAGGAACAGCCTACACAGTATGTCAATTAGCGAGTGTCCTGCGTTAGTTTAACCGTTATTGCAGATTCTCTTTTAATATTTTCCTTTAATTTATTATAATAGAAGAAGGGAGAATTTGTTTAAATATCAAGCTATTTCATCTAAGGAGAAAACAGATAGAAAGCGCTATTACGGCTTTAGAGGAAAAAAAGATCAAAACTTAAGGAGAAATGTGGCTTTTTTTTATTCCAACGTAAGTAGCAACGATTGTGTCTTTTAATTGACCTCTCAAAGACAAGAAGCTAAGTGATGTGCGACAGAAATATGCCACTGCTTCTTTTATTACACTATTTTTGTTTTGTCAGGAACACAATTGATTGTTCTTACCCTTGGAAAGAAACAGCAAAGGAAGCTGTAGATCTCCCGCACATTCAGACTTTCTCGTTCATCCAGCAATATCAGGTCCACATACTAAACAAGAAGAGATGAACTGTTACGGGGTACTCAATAGATCAAGATAATACAGCGTATGCAATCAATACCAAGAGATTCAAAACACAGCGGCGTGGCGGCCATGTTGGTGCACAATAACAAAAAAAAGCTGATGTGAAACGTTTTGTCGAGGATACACCAACATGGCGGTGTTGAGGTCACGTACATACTACCTAGAGGCTCAACAAATTGCTGACGGCCATTTATGGCAGTGGTACAAATAACAGTTGATCGTTGTAGATCAACCCATCATATTTAGAGCGACACTTGTCGACTGGTTCTAAATAAACATTTGTTCGGTTACGTTGTTTGTGTTAAAAACTAGTCGCGTTTGCTGCAAGGAGCGTTCAAAATAGTAATAATAATAATCATCATCATCTTTATTATGCTTTTGTCAATGGACACATTTTTTATTACAATCTAAAAAATTTACAAAATATGAGTAATCTCAACTTAATAAAAACTATGGGCAAGCTAGGAAGCTTTCTCCATCTCTAATTTTTCTGGAAAACACTCTCGGCCCATTCTTTTTTTTCTACACAATTGTCTAAAATTGAATTGTTGGCGACCTGGAACGTACCTCTAAGAACTCAGGCTGCTGACACAGCTTCTGCATGCAACTCTTGTATTTTGCGTTCTGTAAACAAAGAGCTGGTATATAAATGGGATATTTGAATAACGAAACCTTTACTTCGGACGAGAAACAAGACTTACATCACCAGCCTTTTGGTATACTTCCATCCACAGTTTGCTGAAATAGGTCAAGTGAAGCGAAATGGCTTCAACCCCAAGAAGACAACCTGGTAACAAAACAGAGTGTGAGCTCAGTATGTTCCCGTTTTCTTGCATTAAAGAGCAGCCGACTTAAAATGCTCATACTTTCGCTTTTCATCCCTAATCTAAAGTTACAGCCACCTTGAACCAGCACAATAAACAGCACCAATGCAGCGATACATTTTCTCACGATACGATACACATCTCGAAACGTTTGCCACGGTACGATATTTAAGCAATATACCACAAGTATCTATCGGTTTATAGGCTGATAAACCACGCGGGCTGTTGGAAGAACACTCGAAGAAAGCGTAAATGCGGCGAGTGATCTACGGATTCTTCGAGTGTTCTTCCAACATCCCACGTGGTTTATCAGCCTATTAACCATACAAACTTGTGGTATATTGCTTTTATATAATAACTCAGAAGACGCGCGAAATTTCCATGAGTTTACTAGAGCAATAAACTAGTAGTAATCGTGGATTAGAAAGTGCGTTCGAGTATTGGTAGGTTTGGTATGTTAACCCTAAAACCACCATATGGAGGGCCATGTGGTCCATGATGATCTTTGAAGTCAAGTCAAGTTCAAGTTCAAGTTTATTAAAATGAACAACATAATACAAAACAGCGCTAACCCGCAAATAGCTAAGGCTAATCTACGCGGGTAGCGGGTAGGACTGTTTAAAGAGTAAGTATAAGTATGAGTATGGGATAAGTGAAGAGATAAAATACATATACAAGCATGTTGAATAAATAAATAAATATATAGAATAAATAAACAAATAAACACTAAAAGCACACTGACAGCATCTTGGAAAGCCTAAAAAATATCAACTTTGACTAACACGATATTAAAACATAGTTTCTGAAAATAGTTGTAGCAGCAACGAACAAATTATTGTAGAAATCGGCAATTGTTTGAGCTTTATCAAGACAGTAATCCCCACTGACATTCCTTTAGCTCCTCAGGACTTGTTCCGACCCAACATGGTATGTTCCTTCGCATGGCATATTTGTTTGTTTCAGTGACGAAATCGAAATGACCGATCCGTGGTGTAAAAAGGTGTACAAAATATTTCTCAGACATTTGTTCCTGATATAACAAATTTTAGTCGAGGTCGTTTCTTGAGAAGTAAGGTGGCAGATCATCCACTTCAATCGCCAATCGTCGCCACAAAGAACCTTCCCTGCTAGCAGAGGTCTCTGGCAGAACCCCAATTTCATCGTGTTCAACAACTCGATCAAACAGGTCTTGTTTTCGAAACATTTCGTCGATTCAATTCCGCTTTTACTTGATGAATTTTCCACTCATTGTAGTTGTATCGCCGCCATTTTTACTTTCGCCATTTCGAGGCTGTAGCAGCTCATTTAAGACATTTTAGACATCACTTTCGTCAGGGGCACCCAGCGACACGTTTCGGTAGATATCTGTTCGGTGGAGGGTGGTTCGCCTTAGGCTTTAAAGATTAAAGATTGCACTCGGATTTTCGTTAGTTGAACGTGGGCTAAAAGATTCGTAATGAGGAAATCATAGCCCCTGAGGTTTTCGGAAAGGTCGTTATTGCTGTTTTTGGCAGTCAAAAACGTCAGCTAGCATTTTCGGAAAGAAAAATAGTTCCCTAGAAAGTTAACTTCACCTAGGATTTTCTCAAAGGAAGATTTTGTTTCCTAACATTTTCGGGCAATTAAAATTTCAGCTAGGGAATCCGAACAGATGAAATTCTTCTAGCTATTGAAAACATCACTTTGAACATACTTCAAACAACATAGGGTACTTAAAAATACCTTTCTATAGCTTTTGGCTGATTTGGCTCGTTGGGTGCCCCTGTTTCGTCTTCCTCGCCGACGGCCGACATTTTGAAAACTTTTCAGTTGGCTTGGAGATGATGTCATTCTTGTTCGCCCCCAAAGATTGCTTGCAGATTGCAGGGGCAGCTCTTGTCAAGACCCAACCATTCAACCATTCAACCATTGTCCAAAAATCTCGATTCAGTCTGGATTAGAACTGCGTTCTGCGAACGCAACTATAGCTGATTGACCAATCAAAGCGCGCGCATTGATTTGGTTATTATATAAATGATACGATACACTACTGCAAGCGAGAAGTGACCACCTAATCTTACTAACTTATTGGAACCACGCATACTTTTGTTTGTCCGCCATCTTGAATAATACGTGACACGCGGATGCGATGCAAAAAGGATGTATTTTGCTTGTCCGTTTGTTTAATAAACCGCCGTACAATGGCTAAAATGATGAACTTGGGTAAGGTCTCATTAATGACAGCAATTTTTCATTGCTTATGTGTGCTTTGCAGATGTCGATATTCGTATCGTGAAAGGTAATATTGCGGTGCACCGGGGTATCGTTGCAGCCCTAAGAACCACAGGAGAGTCATTCACAAACCTTTAAACAAGAGGCTACAATTAGCCTCAACTCGGGCTTGCAAAAAACAGTATTGTATCCCTAACTTAGCGCTAAACAAAAGAATAGAGGGAAGTCTGTCTTTCTTACATCGGACGCATTGTGTTTAGCTTGTGTTGGAGTCTATTTCTTTAGACCCCTATCAACATATATTCCTCTAAAATACAGCTCAACCATTGAGAACAATAATTATAACACTTGTAAAAAATATTTCTAAAAGAACAAGAAAAAGAGAAACAGAAAAAATAAAGCCCGTGATATATACCACTAAAAGACATCGAACCCGGGTTAGCTGCGTCATAGGCAAGAACAGTGACCTTTAGGCCACAGAGGTTTTTCGTTTTGCAAGGTGATAAAAATAGTGTATTGATTCCAAAAAAAACTAAGCACACTTGTTTTCGCTTCGATGGATAATTGTTTGATAAAGGAAACGCTTATCGAACGATGTAGGATTTTTTCGCATAAACGTTAATGGAGTACGTCTCGGTGAAATGTGAGTAGAAAATTAATTAGCAGAGTGAAACTGTTTACAACACTTCTCCTTTGTCGTCTCATGTTATTATAATCGGCTCCGAAGCACAAGACCTAGAAAACTCAGACCCCCCCCCCCCCCCCCCAATCTGGAAAACTCAGACCCCTCATGAACGGTGATAATTCATTTTGCCCACGTTTATTTCACTTTGAAAATTTGTATAGTTATGAGAGGGGGTCTGAGTTTTCCAGTTTGGGGGGGGGGGGGGGGGGGGGGTGTCTGAGTTTTCTAGGTCTCGTGCTCCGGAGCCAATTATAATAACGTGAAGTGTTTGTTATCTGCGATAAATAGAGGGTGTAACATTTCAGCGCACTGAACGGCGATAATTCATTTTGTCCACGTTTATTTGACTTTGAAAATTTGTATAGTTTTGAGGGGGTCTGAGTTTTCCAGATTGGGGGGAGGGGGGGTCTGAGTTTTCTAGGTCTGAGGTCTGAGTTCTCCAGACACCCGATACGGGGAACACGGCGGCAACCATCTGGAGTTAAATTTTGGTCATGTTAAAAGCTTTCTTCTCGCTGTTGAACTTGCAAACATTCGTATAGACACTTCTCTTAACATATTAGTTGTTCAGACTTCAAAGACACAAGGTGAATCGACGTTTTCCGATACGTGACAACAGGCATCATTCTTGCTCTTGATATGAGATTTACACTTCCTAATCACTCGGCCGTGAAAGGTCAAACTCCCTTTGTCTGCAGTCTCTAAATTTTGGCGCTCCCCTCGCGTCGCGTCTCCTCGCAAATTCGCGCGCGCACGTGCCCCCACAATCCGTCGCCAAAATTAGAGACTACTCGCAGTCTACTGAAGCAGACACGAGGAAACACGGCAGTCCATCTGCCGTTAAGCTTACTCTGTTAAAAGCTTTCTTCTCGCCTTTGAACTTCCAAACATTCGCATAGACACTTCTCTTAACATATTGTTTGTTCAGACTTCAAAAGACACAAGATGAATCGACATTTCCTCATACGTGACAACACGCATCACTGTTGTTAAAAATAGTTAGCGCTTGCGCAGAAACGCCGGAAGTGCCCTTTGTGGATGATACTCGACGACGAAAAAGAAGAACCGTCGGTAGTTTTAGACCCGGGCGCCGCGCGAGACGCGCGCAGCCCGAGTAATAATACGATTTCCAGTTACTTACTGCAAGCTATAACATGGTCAGGCACTCTGTCCTGATTGAAACCAAATCTGAGCAGTTTGTCCACAAATGAATGATATGGCTGGAAATATTCCGTCACTGCTGCGTCGTAAGATTCCTCCACTCCCTGGTAACACAATACATACCCAAGGTTAGTTGCCATGGTGACACAGAATGTCGCTCGCTATGAAGACCTTTATTGCCTTGTTTCCTATTCTTGAAACAATTTCTCTCAAAGCCGCCCGCGTAGTGTGCTGCACGTGCTCGTAGGGAGTTTAAGCAACGATTACTGCAACGGCAACGTCAGCGGCAACGAAAGCGCACGAAAACAGATTTAACGAACAGAAACAATAGCTCTGCAGGTGCATGAGGAAATGTGAAGCACATTTCGTTACTGTCCGAAGCAAAAAACAACGTGAAATGAGCAAATGCAAAGTTTTGGGGAGGACAGGAAAACGCAACGGTGAATTTTTCATTCTCTTTCTTAACATTAACGCTGTTCCTACCAATTTACTTCCTGGATGGTTCGAGCACTTTTTACTATGGAATAATCGTGAATCAATTTCAATAGAGCGGTTTTCAATTGAGTGTCGAAAGTAATTCTTGTTTTGCTTTGGTTTTGCATTGCTTCGCTCTGTGATTGGCTAGGAAAACTCGCGCCACTTTCTCAACCAATGAGAAGCAAAACCAAACCAATCGTGACTTGTACGCGCGTATTCTCCCGCGCTTTGCGCCGGTTACATGTAATTGTTTCGTATTCTGATTGGCTCTTTGCACTGGTTACTTCAGTTGTGATTGGCTGGAGTAATTGCTTTGGTTTTGGTTTTAAGACACTCAATTGAAAAGCGCTCTAATGTTAATAAACAGTTTGTAATCTGCGTTGGCGTTGCCGTAGTCTTTCCTTAGTATTTATCAGCTAGTGTTTATCGACATGTGTACTGTCACCCTCGATAGTTTTAAAAGGGTACTGTCACGGCAGTTATTGGTATAGCTTTGTTCAAATAGTGCCCAAGAGCTTTTTCTATTATTAAAAGAGCCCGTTTAATACAGAGGTAGATTTCAAATGATTTCTCAGAAGGAAAAGAAACGAATATTATGTTATAGCAATTTTTCTAAAAGAGGCCCTGCAAGGGGGGTGTCCCATGTCGCTGTGAATTTTTAAAATCTACCGTGTCGGTGTTTAAATCGCTAATTCTCGGCCTTGATTTCACTGTCGGAATTTTGCCGGGGATGATGTCGCTCGTCGGGATTTCATTTATGTGCTGTCGCTACTTTTTGGGCCATGTTGGGCAGTTCCTCTTCTAAAACACAACGACAAAACTTGAAAAAGTTAGGCTAACTTTTTCAAGTTGCAAACCATTTCCTCCTCGTCAGACAGCCGCAAATAGTTTCAGAGCATACAACAACTACAATGTAAGAAAACTGCAAAATTTACTACAGGTTTGACTGTTGCAAAGACATCTTTGGGTTTAACCAAATTACGCGAGAGTGCCGATTTAACAGCAACACTCTCGTCCAACATCGGCCCTTCAATGAAGGTCTTCACGGAATAAGTACACCTAAAGTTTAAAACAATGGAGGATATCTTGAAGGTTATCTATTATCTCCCAGTTTTTTTACTAAGCGCATACCGTGTCACGTCACTTACTGTAACCAATTGCAAGAAAGCAAAATATACGATGGTTAAAGAATGATTACCTTTGGCGAGTCGAGGAAAGACGGATGAAGGAACATGTTAAGTTCGGGTACAGCGGGACGGGCTACAGACTTGCTGCTAACAATCACTTTGGTGTGTCGGCGAGGAAAGTACGGACCAAGGAGCCCTGAAAAGTAACATAACAAAATAAGCACATACAAATGATTACTTTCGAACTTGTTAACGTCTACCGTGACAACAAGAAACGTCTGAACAGTTGTTGTTCTTGCAGCTCGGTCCAAACAAGGACCGTAAAAGAATATCGATCACTGAAATAGGCTTGGGAGGGGATGGATTGGGGAGGGGGGTGGGTGGGGGGGAACAAAGCAGTAGAAACTAGTTCTCATGGTATTATTTTAACAAGCAAACCAAATTGCGTAGATCCAAGGCTGTGCTCTAAGAAATTTTTGGGAGCCCAAAACTCTGAACCTTAGAGATTAAGGGTGCTTCGCAAAGGAATTTTATGCAAAAACTAATATTGTCACTCAAAGGCAAAAGCAAGTCGCCAGGGGGCCACCGGGCACTGCTAGAGCACAGCCCATAGAAAGCTGATACACATTAGCGGTCATCCTTAAACGTACGTTTTAGTTCTTGCTGTCGATACCAAAAAATAAAAAAATTAACGTAATGTGCAGCTGGTACAAACCTGGAGGAGAAGTCTTGTTCCAATGCTGATGGGATCCATGGATGATTGGAATCAGAGCCTCGGTAAAATCATTTGGGTACAGAATCAACATGGCGTTTAACACCTCTGCCAATACAAACAAAGCATCGTTATGTTTTATAGCAGTTCCAATAACATACGAACCACCGACGTTCAAAAGGTAAACCTTTAGCAAAAATCGTTTCCCAGCGCGTTCACTTAAATCGACGTTCAAGCAACCAATCCTAGAAATGGGTTACCGGCGGGAAATAACACTTAAAATGCCGGATATGCTGTAATGGACTGGCATCTCATACTTAAAGTATACATGACATAATCCAAACTTTACGGTGTCGCTGAATGGAAATCGAATTTTTTCCAAAGAAACCCCCCCCCCCCCCCCACCACCTTTTTTGCCCGGTATAAACGTGAAATTTTACTTCCTTTGGGGTACAATACCACGCGAATGACTGGAGACAAGAATATGGAGCTGAGACGTCAAAACAAGACTCCTATAAAGTTTACTTGTTTTGTTTGTTCCGTTGTCTTTCTCTTTATTGTTGTTACAGCAATATACTACACACCATCTTTTCTCCCACAGCGCAGAAATAACAAAGCACACGGAAAACCGCGAAACTTGATTCTTGTTTTTTTTTTTTCACGTCACAGCTCCGTATTCTCTTCACTCGCGTGGTATTGTACCCCACCGGAAGTAAAATTTCACGTTTTTACCGAGCAAAAAATAAAAAAGCGGGAAAGAAAAATGTTTTCAGGAAATTTTTTTCGATTACCGTAAAGTTTAGATCAAGCAAATGAGAAAAAAATTCTGCCATATACACTTTAACTGGGTTGGGATCCCACTGTGTGGGCTGCCTGTAGCTCCGAAGCAAATTTGTCTTAACTTACAACTTGAAAACTGCTCCACGGATATTACTGTTCAGTGTTGACTATAGAGAAAGGGTGTACAGACTACGTTCCGTCATAGCACGAGTCAAATCCGAGGGAGGTCAAGTCGGAAGACTGTCTGAAGCTGCAGTGACAGACATACTGTTGGTTAAGTTAACTTACCAAGGCAGGCTGTTCGCACTTCTTTTGGAGTGTAGGAGTTTAACAGAGAAAGAAGTTTCTGTGCAATGTCCAGCCTTTCAGACCATCCTACGATGCTGCTTCGGACATCTGCAAAGGAGATTACCAAAAATCTTCACACCAAGAAGACGCAGAACGTCGTACACAGAGAAAACAAAACACTCGCCACAGCCAAATCGACTTCGTTCCCACATTTCGCTGTTTGGTCACGTGTCTGTTGTGCTTTATGAAAGGACACGTCCGACACAAACTGTTTTCCCCCTCATTTGCTTGAAATCTTTCGTTTGCAATTCTTTGCTCAATTGTTTACAGGAAAAAAAAACAGTTTCTTTCGCATGAGCCATTCCCCGATTCCATCCCCACCCTAAGTAATACCTGGTTTGTTGCTATGTGGCCGGCAGCACACCAACAAGTTGTGTAGTATCATCAGCACTTCCGTCAGGTCTCCAGTCACATGACAAGCTGTGGCCTCGTGATACATCATGTGAAGGGTGGTGAAAGCCTGTGCGCCGATCGGATTGAAAAGTTACCTCAAGTTTATTACTATAACCAAGGTAGTAGTAATTTCATTTGATGAGGAGATATAAAAATACTTTTCAGAAGAAAAAAGATCTATACGTTTCTTACATTATGTGCCACTTCCTGATCAAATATCCGCGAAAATCACATTTTACCAGCGTGTGGATGCCGATGGATTGTGCTTCGCGAAATAAGAAATGTCCGACTTATTTAACAAACAGACAAACAAATCAAAACAGCTTTATTTTCAAAATTTGCATAAAATTGACCGGCTGGCCCGCAGGTAGTTAGGGCTAATTCAGGCGGGCCAGATAGCTAATTAACTAAAGGATAAATTATCAGCTAATGATCAGTTCCTGGTGAATTGTTGGTAGATCTAGTCTTTGTGGGGGCAAACGGTCATAATTACAATTTCAAATTACGTCTTAAAATGGCCGTTTGCCCCCACAAAGGACTGGATCTACCCATAATTCACCAGGAACTCATCATTAGCAAAATGGTGTATTGAAAAGACATTCAAAAACAATAAGATAGATAGATAGATATAACTTCATATAACGAGGGTAAAGACATTGATTACTGGTCACCCAGTAGTTTTCATAATGGCCCTCCTACAATTAAAGTAATAAAACGCATCGATTAATTAATTAACTACCTATGTAATCTACCAACTAAATTTACATAATGAACTACTGGTAATACAATATTGATTAATTGACTACTAATGAAACTAAAAGGTTTTACAAATCTTAAAATCATCAAGAAAGAAATTCCTACTACGGTAAAGTTAAAATAAGTAATTTAAATAAGTAATTTAATAAGGGCGGAACTAATAACCATCACGCCCTACACGCCTGGAATCTGAACATTCATCCTTACGTCTGACAGAGTTAGAAGTCCCTGATTAACAACCACTGTTAATCTGTCCTCTTCAGTTTGCAGTAGGATCTTGTATGCGCTGAAGAAGAAAGGCAAAACAAACCAGCCTTTGAGTATCGTGACTGTTTGAATACACAGAGCGAGTAAGCTGATGTTAAAGTGCCTATGAAGCGAAATTTGTTTCTTGCTAATTTTATACCCCTAAAAACGCAAGAATTTCAAAATTTGAGGTGCTTGTGGTTAAAATTGTTGATTTTACGAGCGTTTGAAGTTGGGCTATTTTGCCTTTAAAAATGGTCAGGGGTCTGGGTCGTGTTTATTCCCGAAATTCTATGATGTGACGTCATTTTGGGAACAAAAATGTGTTTGCGCTTATGAATTATAGTGAAATAGTTGGAATACTTGTCCCCAAAATTACGTCAAAATTACGTCACAGCTATTGTCACGTGTCTTTTTGGCCGCGTGATTCAAATTCCATTTCAAATTCAAATTCCATTTTTGAGGGCAAAATAGCCAAATTTCAAACGCTTGCATAATCGCCGATTTTAATCAAGAGCACCTCAAATTTTGGAATGTTGAGTTTTTGGATTAAACTTTAAAATTAGCAAGAAACAAATTTCGCTTCATAGGCACTTTAAGTCAACGTGTTTTCGATTGTTTTGTCGATCATTCTCACAAGTTTCAAAGAATCATGTTGAAAAACCAAACAGCCACTTTCCAATTAATGGTTGGTGGATTTTGATTCACTTTGTCTGCTTGCCGTTCTTGTTATCGTTTCTGTTGCTGGAGATAACTGAGTAAAAAACGCAAATCTTCACAGCAGTTGAAAAGTTACAGTCAGGTTAAATTAAAAAAAAAAGTGTTCCTTTTTTGGTACGATCGCAACGGTCAACGATCGCAAACAACAACGAAAAACAAACTAAACAACGAACACGACCACAAACACAACCGGTTCCTGTTATAATTATGGCTGGCAACAGCAATACAATCAAATGGTTGGTTCAAAAGTTGCCTTCTTATCACTTTAGGGTACTTTATAACTTAAAGGCAAAGTGAGTTAAACTATGACAGTACTTCCTCATCCTTACCTGATCAGTGTAGTCCAGGAAGCACCACCATCCAGGCAGTTCTGGTACAGCATTATAGTGTCTCTTCTGAAAGACGCCTCGATTGCTTCTTCTTCTTTTGTTTTCTGTCTTGATGAATCAGTGGTCACCACTCCAGCAAACAGTCTCATTAGTCCAAAGAGCTCCTCCACTGCCTGCAAATCACACAAAGCAAACTCGTTAAGAACGTACAGAGCAGTTTGCAATTGAGTGTCGTAAAACCAAAACCAAAGCAATTATTCTGACCAATCACAACTGACGTAAACAGCGCAATGACCCAATCAGAATTCGAAGCAATTACATGTAGCCGCCGTTAAGCGCGGGAAAATGCGCGCGTGCAGGACACCATTGGTTTTGGTTTTGCTTCTCATTGGTTGAGACAGTAGCGCGAGTTTTCCCAAGCAATCACAGTGCGAAGCAATGCCAAACCAAATCAAACGAAATTTACTATCGATGCTCAATTGAGAACGGCTCTAAATTTAATGCTATTTAACTCGTTTGGCATAATTCACTTCTTCGCATCTAAACAATCGTATGGCTCGCATATTCGTATTCTCGGAATTACATCACATATTCGTATTCTCGGAATTGAACTGGATCTAGCATGAAGTGGAGACTCTTGCGGGGGTATTCATTTAATTATGAAAAGATTCTCCCGTTTTAGCCTAGTGTGCAAGCCAGTTCCAGCTCAAAACGGACGATATGAACGAGGTCTATTAGAAGATGCTGTTTCACATTCTCGAAGAACATCACCAATGCGTTGGTTTTATGTGTTCAGAACTCTTCTGTGTAAGAAGATTTTATTCAATCTCCGTTTTAGATGTACGAAGCAGCATTGTGAGACCACTTTACCTATTGGTTTTCGGAGCTTCTTCTTCTACTTATGCTTAGTTCCTACCGGTAAACGAGGCAAGAGAACTGGCTGAACTCATACAAACATTTGCCTTTTTCGACAAGGCCATGGCCAAGGCAAAGAAAACAATGGACAATGCAGACAGCACCACTGCAAAACTCTGCCCAGCACATCTCATAATCGGCACTGAAAATCTACTAAAATTTTAACCTTTAGCTTGTCTATGTGCTGTTCTAGAGACAATACGCAATTCTGCCTTAATGAGGTAACACAATGTAAGTACCTGAGGGTACTGGTTCATGCGAGTGGTGAGATTCTCAAACGCCCACTTCATGTTGGAGTGAGTAGCGAGCTGGCGCGCGAATGAGCGAGAATGTTCACAGCACAGCCGTAACAGACCATAATAAGCTGGTAAAACATTCCTGTTAAACGTCACCACTTCAGGTTCATCACTAGAGCTGAAAACGAGAAAACAAAACATCATTTATCAAGGAGAGCCTTGATGTAGTTGCCACAATGGTGCATTATTATTCTCTGTTGCAAAATCACTGTGGCAAAAAAACACAAAGCTGAGCTTTTACCTCTGGAGGAACCTTGGACATATGAAACAAGTCTTTCCTGGGAATACTTACTTTGATTTTTTTGTTTTTGCGTTTTGCCAGTCCGACGAACACTATCTTGAAAGACTTTCAATCTCCTTAAGTAACTAGCATGTACTTTGTCCCTTAAGATATCACCAACTGATCAGATATTGATCCGAGGGCGTCAAGGGTTAAACGGTACAATAGCTACATTATTTGACTGGTTTAATGTGGTAAGCCTGTGGTTTAAATGCTAAACAGTGGTCACTGAAATGAAGGCTACTCAGACAAAGACAACTCACAGAATGTAGTTGAGTGGAATGTTGGTCGCCACGTGGCTATTTTCCGTGATGAAGTCGACATTCTCCTCACAGCCAATGCAGGAGTGAAACCAAAAGATTAACAAGGCCTGAAAACGACCAAACACGTCAAAATGTAACTATCTCACGAAAAATCATTGCTGGATTAAAAGAGGGAAAAGAGGCCAAAGTTAACGGTTGCAGGCAGTCGCTGGATCGCTGACAGCTCACTAGCATACGATGGCAAAGAGTAGTGTTTCTTTCGAATGAAGAAACTTTTGGACGACTTATTTTAGTGGATACGCTCCGAGGGAAAAACAAACAAACAACGACAACAACAACAACAACACGAAAGAAACCGAAAGAGATTCAAAGGAGCTGTATTCCGGGATTGCAAAAACAAGCTTTATACCGTACAAGGTCATAAGCTATACACTGCATAAACTTAAAATCCCTGTCCAACAATAAGCTGAGTCGACAATTATAGCTAATTTAAAACCTCCAAAGGTTTCTTCAAAGTACCTGCTTGTTGGGATGCACAGCAATGTTTGGTTCTGACATGAGTGGATGAAACAGCCTCCATAAGTCTGAACAGAACGGCGTGAACTGAAAACAATGGAAATTCAAGACGCTGAGTTGACTCAGTTTGCAAGCTAAAGCGCAAAGAATGCGCCAAGTTCGCTGTAGTTTGGTGGTAAAGTGGCTCGTTATCGGCAAACTACAGCGAACTCGACCCATGCTGTACAAATACTCAAAGGCGCTTACACAGTAGGCATTTCACTGAATAAGATTAACATGAAGAAAGAAATAGCATACCATTTCCTTCTCAGTTCGTGACACCAGACAGTAGTTCAACACAGCAAAGTAGCTGACAAGTTTTGTAGTGCCATGGATGTTGCGATCTAAAATAAACAGAAAGTTTAAAACATTAAGTAACGAGTTGTTGCTGGAAACTCCTAAAGCTACTTCATGAACCATAAGTACGTACCACAGTATTTCCTTGCTCTTGGCAGAAGGTTAAGAAGCGTCTTGAAAATCTGTGTACGTGCAAACAATAAAGAAATAATTGGTAAGAAAACAATAGCACGTGAATCATCAACTCGTCAAAAACAGAGATGCCAAACAGTAAAATATTGTACCTCATGAAGAATGGAAAGATCGTCTTTACTCAACTGAAACAGACAAGTAAAATTTAAGCATCAAGAGCTGCGGAGTTAAAAGTGTCAGTGTGGTACCACAACTTGTCAGATACCGCTGGATATATAGTAACTAAATCACTGGCGACTTAACATCGTATTGTGCCATTTCCACACAAAATAGTCTCCTAAGATCAGCAGGTGCTCATCTCTAGTAAAGAACAATACAACTTGTCAAATAAAGATTGATCCTCGCAGTCTTCATTTGATTTCATTTCCGCAGTTCATATATGATTCATTTCATATATCATTCACACTCATTTCTTTCACGGGAATATATGAACCCACAATTGACCTGCTCCCAACGTCAGTGGCTTCATAACTCAGTTGGTTAGAGCATCGCACCGGTAATCGCGAGGTCACGGGTTCAAACCCCGTTGAAGTCCTGAATTTTTTTCAGGCTTCTTTTCGCAATTGCTTAAATTGCGTTCACAACTGCGAGGATCATTCTTCATTTGATTTTATTTCCGCAGTTCATATATGATTCATTTCATATATCATTCACAATACAACTTGTGTAGGATAAAGAATAACAGACATGCCGAAAATTCCCTGACATTTCCCTCACTTTTCACTGACCACAAACCAATTTTCACTGACCATCCAAGATAAATCCTTGGCAATAATGCACATGTCATCGGGTTCCCCGTGGAGTCGACCCCCGGGCCAACCAGGGAGATATGTGGGGGAATACAAGGGGATGGGTGGGATTCTTTGCCCGAGGGTAGGAGAAAATCTCGACATTGTTGTACGACCAAAGATTACAGTGAGGACACTCGAACCATGAACACCTAGACTTTTTTGGCGCATTTATTTCATCATTATCCAATGAGAGCTCTTCATTTAGACAAAAGGGTTGGCGTTTTTTAGGCGCTGTCCAATCACATTAGTGGCGGTAAAATATGTTAGTGTTTTTCTTGGCGGCGTCTCGACTATAATTTCTCGAACGTAAAATGGCCTACGCGCCTGCTAATTATGCTGGTAAGTACAATTTTTATCGATAACTTCTAGTTATCTGTCAATATTTGACGATACTCACTTTTTTTTATTCTTGTTCGGCGAAGGTGAATGCAAACTCGCTGTCAATAGGCAGGAAGGGATATACGACAATGGTAAATTTCTGCCGCAAGTTTATCGGGAAAGAGTGCTTGATCTACACCATCAAGGGTTTTCGCAAAGACAAATTTCACAAAATGTGCGAGTTAGCCTCGGATATGTAAATAAAGTTGTTCAATTCTATGAAGAGAGCAACTTGTCTCTAGCTGGGCCACGGAAAACACCGGTTCGAAATAAGATGTCGGCAGATGTTGTTGAATATGTGGAGTCAGAGAAATTATGTCAACCAAGTATGTATACAAGTGAGCTTCAACAGCGTTTGCTATTAGATGGAATTTCTCCCCCTGGTCATTTGCCATCACGGTCTGCAATAAAAAAGTGCCTACGGGAAGACTGCAGAATGACAAAGAAAAAGGTGTCCCAAGTACCCAAAGAATCGTTGTCACAAGCAAATACGGAATACACAGATTATTTCCTTGACCAAATTGGACAACGTGACTATACGAGGCTTAATTTTTTTGACGAATGTAGTGTTCTTGTTACGTCAGGAAACCGAGCCTACGGCAATTCCTTTATCGGCGAGCCTGCGATAGAAATTCAGCGCTACGCCTCAAACGCTAACTATACGCTGAACTTACTTCATTCCGTACATGGAGTAGATTATTTTAATGTTTTGAGAGGCCCTTCTAATGGTATGGAGCTGCTGAATTTCTTTAATGAAGCTCTTTCAGTAAATAGAGTAGATGGTTCAACAATTCTCGAGAACGGCGACGTTGTCATAATGGACAACTGCGGATTTCACCACGGACCGTGTTACGAGATATTCTTCAAGAACATGGCGTTGATCTCATTTTCCAGCCCGTTTACTCTCCCCACTTGAACACTTGCGAATTCTGTTTTCACCAAATTAAGTGCTACCTCAAACAAAACACATCTTTGACTGCGAATGAAACTGAAATAGCGATATGCGAAGCTGTATCGCAAATAACTCCAGCTAATTCAATTTCATACTTTCGAAACTGCGGTTACGTGTGATTGACAGTTGGTGATCTCTTCATGTCTCCTGCTATTTTTATCTCAGCCGTGAGAACAAAATAAATTCGCTCTTGCTGCTAAAAAGTGTAAATTGTGTTTATTGTCAAGCATGTAATATCGAAAACAAAACTTTTTACTGGATAGATACTGTAAAACGTTTCTACTGTGAAATTGTTACTTCATAACAAGGGTGAAACTTGAACAATCTTTTGTAAACAATAAAATCAATGCAAGAGTATCTGCAGTTGTAATCAAGTCATTTGAAGTCGGAATAAAACTGAATACACGCAACGAAAATAAAAACACAACATAAACATATCAACAGCTCAGTGTACCGTAGCTAAAAGGAGAAAAGTACAACCGTTAGGTATAACTGATCAACATTTGCATGTAATCGTTCGTTTCAGTTCACTACACTCGGAGAGGGTCAACAATTCCATGTTTATACTCTTCAATGGCATTTGGCAATCTCCAGTCGTAAGTTTCCTCTAATGGAACTTTATTTTTCAGCGCTCGCTGGAGAATCATCAAATCTCTATCCACGTATTTAGCGGGGTTTTGTTTCCTAAGACGTGGCCGCATTATGGCAAAGAAACTTGATTTAGCTCGTTGGCGCGAAGCGACAAATACATCGTGGTCACTTTTAGCTTTTGCAAACTTTTGTTCAAGTTCTTTCAGTTCACGCTGTAGTGTGCGAATATCGGCCAACAGTTCTGGGTGCTTGTCCTTTAGCTTACAAGTGTTGACATCGTTACAAGGAATTTTCTTACAATTCGTTCTGTTGTGGCCAGACGTATGGCAAACAGCACACACTTTTCCGCGTCTCTCATGAACATTTGGTAAATCTTCAAGGGCTTTTTGTTTCCCCTGAAGATGACTTTTTGCGCTTTCAACTTGCACTTCTAGTAGCTTTAGATTTTCTGACAGTTCTGCTGCTCTTCGGTCCAATGGACTTTGAATCGTTCGAGGGCTTTGGTCATAGTTTGAAGAGGTCGCGCTCGCTTCAAAACTTACGTTGATTGCAGCCTCAGGTGACCGTTGCTGGGGTGCACTGCTTGTTGCCGTTGTTGGAGTCATATTCAGTCGCTTCGGCTCAAGGTGGTTTGGGTTGAACTGGTGGCCGCTCTCTGCTTTTATGTTGCTTAGCTCAGCCTCTAACACACGTCGTTCCGCCAGTAAAAGCTTATCGGGAGAAGGAAAAAACGAGTCCAAGTCCTCTGATTTGACGTAAGCAAGAGATCTTCGTGAGCGAAAACCCCTGCTTTCGAACTGTAAAGACAATCTCTCTAACTTCATTCCTGGAGATAATGCTTTCAACCAGTGGTAAACTTCACTTTTGTCAGCCATGATAGCTCAACGTTCACTCCGACTTGATTCAACAGACATAAAATGCGCGAGCCTCGTTATGAAGTAACATTGTGATTGGTAGATGCCAAAAAAGCGGGAAAAAAGTCTAGGGGTGCTTACCATTTGTCAGAAAAATCCGGAAATTTCGGTTTGAAGTCAAATGGTAAGGTCATTTTCCGGAAAATCTTTTCGGAAATTGTGGACAACCCCCAGAGGTAGTCCTCTTTTCCCGTTCGGAACGGAATTTCGGAAAATTGCTTTCCATTTGACCGAACCATTCCGTTTCCAGGTCCTTTTGGGCCAGAAGGAGTGAGTGCGCATGACAGAATGCCTTGCAGTCAATGGTAAGCTCCAATCTCATTCGGGTTGTCGGTAAATTCGGAAAATCGCTTACCATTATTCAACGGTCATTCCATCCGGATTTTTCTGACAAATGGTAAGCACCCTAGGTGTTCATGGTTCGAGTGTCCTCACTGTAAGGGGTGGTGGAATTCACGAGTTTGTAAAGGATGTCAGGGTCATTTTCTGCTGAGAGACGTCTCACCCAGGGGACTTTGTATTGCAAGATTTCCCGACCCCCGGGGAAATTCCTCAAGTTTGTTTCACTGATTTTACAATCCCCCTGGTTAACCCGAAGGTCGACCCCACGGGAAAGCCGATGATACAGGTGTATGTGGATAAGCCAGCAGTGAAGCCACAGAAATCAATTCCTATGCATGACGGTTTGGAAAGGAAATTACCTTTATTAAAAAAAGGAATCTACTTCCCAAACCTTATGGCTGCCCATAAGTAAAATTCCCTGGCTTTTCACTGACTCCAAGGTAGTGCTAGCATTTCCCTGACTTGATACACAATTCCCTGAGTTTTCCCTGATCTTGAAAAAATCTGTTTTATTTTTTCCTAATTTTTCCATGACCGTGGCAACCCTGAAGAATCTGTTTCCTTTGAAAGACACCTCTACACTGGCAGCCTATGATGGGCAAGGGAGCCTCCCACCACACAAAATGCTAAGAAATGTGGTCTACTCGCTCACAAGACGGAACGTTATAGATTACTGTTATAACCTATAATTACCAGCATTTCTTTGTGAGGAGCAGAAAAGCTTCTTGATCTAAAGGAGGAAAAAAATCATCACAATGTGTTGAATGATACGGCTTCCAGCCTAACTGATAGGACTTGGTTCTAATGAAAACAATTCATGTAAAATCCTCTTCATCCGGGAATAGTA
This sequence comes from Pachyseris speciosa, assembly GCA_016490735.1. NCBI lineage: Eukaryota > Metazoa > Cnidaria > Anthozoa > Scleractinia > Pachyseridae > Pachyseris > Pachyseris speciosa. The sequence continues at coordinate 243,245 of JAEMWC010000563.1, read as the reverse complement.
AGAATAAACTCTCCGAACAACGGGGTAACGATTTAAAGCAATAATTCAAACTTGGTTTTACAACTATTTTAACCTTTTTTAGCTTCAGTGGAAATAAAGAGCTTTCAAGAACACAACGTTATGTCAAAATAATTTAGTTAACTTTGAATGTCTTGAAACAAGCCTGTTGGAATGCAAGAGCTTTCAGACTTTTCCAATAGTTTTCGAGATGAGTGCAAAGCCAGGAGCACACAACACCGAGAGAATAACACAAGACACAAAGCCTTTTCACTTTACTTTCACTTGATCTGCACTTGACAATGCAATAGCAAAACGTATTCGATGTAAACAGATCGACTGCGCGTTAGCAGCAAAAACTACAGGCTACAGGTTTCCCTAACTAGCCTGTGAGGCTTGCACAGCCACCTTCATCGTCTCCACTAACCTGAATCCTTGTCTGAAGTGACTGTTGGGTACAAGACTGATAAGCAAGTATGCGGAGGCTAAGGAAAGAGAATGAAAGACAACAGATTAACCCCCGCAATTCTTCCACAAATAACACATTGCCCTTTTTATGTCAGTGTTGCGAAGTGTGACAGTGCACCAATTGTGGTGAGTCAAGATTGTTTCAAAATTGAGACAATTTCCAAATTCAGAGCCATATTCCTTCTTGAATCAAGCGTTAACGTCTGCGTCGCAAGTGGAGGTTGGGTGCTCAGGGACCTGGGGGCTGGCACTGCTGACCCAAACCCAGGTCGGTAGAACATCCCATACGAGCTGCAACGCCCCGTACGCAGAGCAAGTAAAAACTACAAGCACGTGGAAAAGGTGCACGCATAAAATAAACAGAACCGCCGCTGACCACTGGACTGCCTGACGACGTCAGACATAAGCCAGAAAGGCTACTAACAAACGCAAACGCCATGCCATGCCAATAACTGAGCAAAAACTTGCTCCAAGACGTTAACTAGGTTAAATTGCATTAACCCCATTTAAAATGTTACCTGCAGATTCTCAAATTATCTACAATCCAAATTTGGCAAAGGTTGCCCCTTTACCATACAAAAATCTATAAAATTATCAGACTCTGCGAAAGTACGCCTCCGCTTTTTCAAATGATACTCTCAAATTTGGCCACTTATTAATAACAAATTCTGAAGTACTCTTTCTAGGGGTATCCTGGTGGATTTTGTTACCTGGCCTAAATGAAATGTAAAACTACCGTGATAAAAGAGAATAACACCAAATTAAAAAATAAGGTAAGTGATCATCTTCCTGCTGAAGGCAATGCAGTTTGCAAGTCACCAAATTTCGGCATATTCAATGACAGATGACCTACCATTTCTGATTCTTAGACTGTTGTCTGCTATGAGGTATTTCTCCACCCATTTGTCCATGTTATCCAGAACCCACTGATGAGCCTAAAAGGCAAAAAAAGGTATAGATTGAAGTTAAGGGACGTTGGTATTGTAAGTGAAAGATTCGGTGGAGTAACAGAAAAACATTGTCTTCGTAGTTATCATTCACTGGAGGAAATGTAAATATTTCAAACCTTTGATTTTTATATGTATTATAGTGAAAATTGCGAGTTGCAATCTTAAACATTCTACCGATATTAACACAGGTCTCTACGAAAATATCCAAATTTGGTACTCAAAGACCGGCTTTTCCATGGCATGCTAACCGTAACTTGTTTCATAACATTTTCAGTGACAAAATTCGCGGAGTCCTCAGGTAGAAGCAAAGGCAAACGACAGCAACGTTAAAACTGCATATATACAGCTACAACAACAATGACGAAGACAAAACAACTGTACTAGGGTAGAAAGAAACAAACCATTCTGTTTTTCGGTGCCATACACGTCAACCAGTCAATACAAAGACCAGCATTATACTCAGCAGCCTGGAAAAAATGTGGAAGGTAAAGTAAACGGAGTCATATCATGCAAGATACTATCCAACATGGATTGAAGTGATAGCTTAGTTTTATCGTTTGCCGCACGTTGTAGTAACATTAATGTGGATCCTGACGTTTCATAAACCCCAGAAACAAACCTGAGCAACTTGTCATCAAAATTGCAGCCAAATACGCACAATTGCTTACTGAAATTTTCAGAAATGCATTTCAAGCTCTGTTCCTGGCGCTGGCTAATCGTAAAAAAAACAAAATTAACAAAAAATCACACATCGCTAAAAAGAAAATATGTGAATGATCATCGAGCTATGAACACTAATTAGGCAATACTGAAAATAAAGCCTGAAAAAATTCAGGCTTGTGCGGGATTCGAACCCATGACATCTGCGATACCGGTGCAGCGCTCTACCAACTGAGCTAACAAGCCAACTGGGAGCTGGTCATTTTGTTGTTATATGCATTGCTCACGGGTATATTACGAGCCACCTAAATGACCAGCAGTTCAAATATATGATTTTCATATATTCACTCTCAGACATTGCTAAAAGTTGGCAAATGACACATCTTGCCAGTGGATACCCCAAAAGCGGTAAGGGATTCAACACGAACGAACCATCAACTTTTCTCACTACTATTGAGCGTCACTTATCAAGAAGACTGCATGGTAATTTATTTTTATCGGAAAGAACGTTTCTCAATTATAACACTTGTTTCTTGTACCTGGGTCACCAACACACCGCAAGGGAACTAAGGCGAGCATGGTCTCTGCATGTTAGCAAAACTCACCTCCCAGATGCGAGCAAGAGTGAGGTTAGTGAAGGACGGCATGCCAGGTGGACCCCCCTGCATCTCTGTCAGCATTGATAACAGCTTGAAGAACGAATGCGATTGCTACAGAACGGAAAGGGGAGAGAAGACAGACAACCAAACATATAAAGAAACCAAAACAAAAATAGCTAAACCAGCGGCAAAAAGTTCCAGGCATAACACGCCTACTAAGAAACATTAACGCCAAAAAGGCCTGTGGTCCTGACAAAATATCATGCTAGGTTTTGAAAGAAGTTGCGCCTGTCATTGCTCCATTTCTCCAGTATATTTTTACTCTATCAGTACAAACAGGTCAAGTCCCAAGCGACTGGGTCACTGCAAATGTCACCCCAGTTTTCATAAAAGGAAATCGCGAAGAGCCAAGTAAGATTATGGAACATATTATATACCGGCACATCATGAATCATCTTGATTCAAACTCTATCCTAGTACATTATCAACACGGCTTCAGACAACGCCACTCTTGCGAAACGCAACTGATTACAGTCATTGAATCAGTAGCACGTAACCTTGACCTTGGCCAACAAAGTGATTTGTTGTTACTCGACTTCGCAAAGGCATTCGACACGGTGCCCCACCGACGATTGTTGAATAAATTAGATTTCTACGGAATTCGCGGTAATCTCAAGACATGGCTCGAACAATGGCTAACCACCCGACATCAAAGAGTGCTTATTAATGGTGTATCATCTTCTGCAATTCCCGTGAGATCAGGTGTGCCCCAGGGGACTGTGTTGGGCCCTCTTATGTTCTTTTTGTACATAAACGATATCGGCGAAAATACAAAGGCGCAAATTGGCCTCTTCGCGGACGACGCGGTTTTGTATGGTGTAATCAAAGATTGTAATGATGCAAAGTCACTACAGCAAGACGTAAACACACTCGTACACTGGGCGGACACATGGAAAATGTCGTTTAATGCAAAAAAGTGCACCATCCTAAGAGTCTCATGCTCGAAATCTCCAGTTGAATTCCAATACACCGTCCACGGAGAACCCTTGCAAGCTGTAGATCACAGCAAATACCTTGGAGTTGAACTATCCAGTGATCTAAATTGGAATGTTCATATTGCTGGCATTATAGGCAAAGCCAACAGATCTCTTTGCTTTATAAGAAGAAACCTAAATAAGTGCCCGGAAAACGTAAAGGAGCGAGCCTATCTTGCTTTAGTTAGACCACAGCTTGAGTATGGATCTTGTACATGGGACCCGTACATTCAAAAACAGATAAAGGACATTGAGAGTGTGCAGATACGAGCGGCACGTTTTGTTAAAAGTGAATACAGCACCACTCCTGGATCTGTCACGAAAATTCTGAATGATTTGAAATGGTCAACACTCGAGAAAAGAAGGAAAGTGGCACGACTCACAATGATGTTTAAAGTGGTTTCTGGTCTATCAGCTATACAACTTCCACCCTATATATTATTTAAAAGGCGACAGGGCACTAGGCAATTCCACCCTAAGAAATTCATTCAAGTTGGTACTAAAACAAATACCAACACAGTTTTATTGCACGTACAATCAGAGACTGGAACTCCTTACCAAATAGTTTCATTGAAAAGCAGTCACCAGAAGCTTTCAAAAAGGCCGCCATATGCCATCTTTAAAACGTTTTGTTTTTTTGATGGGCACATGTACATCTGCATATCTGCCGTGATGGGATATACCCTTTGCAGATTATACAATTAGAATTAGAATTAGAAAAAAAAACCAACAACAGTAAGGAAAACCACCGCTAAATATTGATGACAGATTAATTTTTTTTATATAAAGGGTGTTCTGCAAAAGACGCGTATATCGCTTTTTTTGCCTTAAAATCCAATCTTTCTAAGCTCACTCTACTTTGGCATACAGACTGGTTATGGTGTCAGAAATGAAGTTCTGCACTTATTTTGTGATTTAAAGGCCTGGATTCAGCAAATTAGCGTATCATTTTTGCTTATAACTGGACCAACTCAAAACAAACGAAATCAATCATGCATCAGATCCTATTGTTTCTGTTTCTTGAGTTTTGGAGAAAAGTCATAAGCTAATCCTTCAGATCCTAGCTTTCTCATCGCAAAATGAGTACAGAACTTCATTTCTGACACCATTTCCAGTCAATATGCCAAAACAGTGTGCGTTTAGAGATATTTTGGATTTTAAGACAAGAAAGCGATATACGCCCCCTTTGCAGAACACCCTTCATATATTGTTTAGAAGGCTTCAGGCATCTCACTGACTTTCCTGAAATCACTGAAATCTCAATTTTGGTAGTCTCATCTCTAGCAGAAGTTAACTCAAACTACATTGTGCTGTTAGAAACAAAAAAAACGAATTTCCTTTGCCTTACCTTAGCTTCAGTTATTTAGTTCCTATCATTTATTGCGTTTCTAGTACATAACTGGACCAACTCAAAACAAACGAAATCAATCATGCATCAGATCCTATTGTTTCTGTTTCTTGAGTTTTGGAGAAAAGTCATAAGCTAATCCTTCAGATCCTAGCTTTCTCATCGCCAAAACAGGAAATTCGTTTTTTTTGTTTCTAACAGCACAATGTAGTTTGAGTTAACTTCTGCTAGAGATGAGACTACCAAAATTGAGATTTCAGTGATTTTCTTTTGCGGCGCATTAAATCGTGTCTCCCACTAAGTGCAAGGATAACTTTTTTTAATTCTTTTGTTTTGCCCCTTTTTGACTACGGAGATATTATTTGGGGAGACCGGGGCAACACTACACTTATGGCGGAGCTACAAATCCTGCACAATAAGGCTGCGCGAATCATTTTGGATCTTCCCCCTACTGCTTCCGCGAGCGATGCACTTTCTAAGCTCCATTGGAAACCTCTAGTTAGGCGGAGAACTGAGCACCGTGCTATTTTTATGTTTAAGGTAGTTAATAACCTTTTCATGCACACTTTTCACTGCTCTTTTAACAGCAATTATCATAACTATAATACACGATCCAAGCGAAATATTCGTAAATCATCCGCACATAGAAGATGGGGGCACTGGATAACATCAAATTTTGCAGCGGACGCTTGGAATGCCTTACCCTTTTCCCTAAGAGATGTGCCCACCTTAAGCCAATTTAAGCGTGGTATCAAGCAAGCACTACTTTAGTCTAATTACATCGTGTTAATTTTCTAAATAATGTATGTTTTATTGTTATATTTTTTCGATTGTATTTACATTTACATTTTTATTGTATTATATTTATTAGTAGTTACCTTTAGAGGACCCCTCTGTAAACCACTCTTTTTGTGAAGTTGGTATCCTCAATAAAGATTAACTATTATTATTATTATTATAAACCTAACGATTGTCTCACCTCTGGCGGTAGCTTCTGTACAGATGACATCAACAAGGAAATTATCTGCAACAGAAAACAAAGCAATTTGTTGACCAAAGAAATCTGATCCACAAATAAGAACAAAATGTCTAAACCTATAGAAGCTGCGAGGCTGAGTGAGAAAGATAACATGGTTATGCTACTAAAGACTACAGCAAAATTTTAACATATTTTCTCTGTCGCAAAACCGGGGTTTCACTTCAGTGAATGCATATGTAATCAAGATTTCAAAAATTAACTTATGTCTGTTCGTTTGCCTGTTTATTTGCTTATTTCACTCTAACATCCTGCACATTTTGGATTTCTTCAAGTTGCGAGTGTGCCTTTGAATCTGCTGTAAATTGCAACGACTTGCCACAAAAGCACGTCCAGTGAAACAGCCACAAATGAACATCTCTCCTATACTTACGTTCTCTGCAAGTTTGACATTGTATCTACACAAGCTGAATATCAAGTTTGTTGTGTGGCGCAGGTTTATGCTGTCTTTGATGGCTTGAAACAAGAATGGGAATCCCTACAGGGCAAAAATTATTTAACATTTCTGTAAGTAGCAATGAGAAATAATTGACAAACTACATGACCATAGCGTAAATTTAAACCTTGGGACTGAGACCTTGTTGTAATCAAATAAGGTAAATCAAATAAAGTTTTAAGATGAAAGATAAACAACTAAGGGGAGTAGAAAATTAAGCGAAAACAAAAAGGGGTGTATAGACAGTTCCTTTACATCGGAGTGCAATACGTAACCTATGTTTGTTGTGCTCTTTATTACCCCCCACAGCAAATGAAGCACAAAATATTCAGGGCTTTCAAAAGTTACCTTTCCTCCTGTTAGCGCAGCCATATCATTTTCTGACAGCTGAAGTTGTCTGAAAACAGGACATCAACTAAACGTTAGTACAACATCCAGAATTTCCCTAAGGGTAGTGGGTACACAGGGGCACCATTAAGTAACTACTCGGCAAACGATATCCCATTTATAACCAAGTTCTTAGGATGCCCAAAAAGTCTCAATATTTTAATCGGAACGACGCACTGCGAGTTAATGAGCTCTGATCCTCCCTACAGGACAGAAAAAAGCTAACAAGTTACACCATTCTTTCAGGTTGTTATCTTGTATGTAGCTGTAATTGCCCAATTGAATTTCCGCTGTCTGCTGCTGTTGTTAGCGGTGTTATGCGGAAAATAAGTTTAGCAAAGCCGTGACTGGTGGCGTATCACGTGCTTGAGTATTCCCGCGGCTACACGAGCGATTTTTTGCTCGCGCCGGTGATGCGATGTTTTTAAATTTTGTCGCGTCGCCAGCGCGCCTAGGGTGGCTACACGAGTGACAAATTGAAGAGCGCGAGCTACACGGGCAACAATTTGTGTGATTTTGTTGCGAAAGTTTCAACTCTGGCGACTTTTCTCTTGCGATTTTTTCAGCTGCGCATCACCTGCGCGAGGGTGGCTACACTTGCGATTTTCATCGCGCGCTGGCGACGCGACAAAAATCGCATCACCGGCGCGAGCAAAAAATCGCTCGTGTAGCCGTGGCTTAGGCTCTCTTTTAAGCGGAACGGTAAGATCTTGAAATGAGGGATCTTTCCTCAACACTGTAGACTACCCACACTTGCGCAGTACCTTTCGCCCCGTGATTCCTCCACGAGCAGAGCCATGACCGAGATCATTTTCTCCAGAGATCCCAGGCGATATTTGTCCTCGGGGAGAATTGTGACCACTTCTTCATCATCGTCGTCATCACCATCATCGTCATCTTCTGCGGTCGAATCATTCTGTAAAAAGAGACCAATTGTTTGCTCGTTTGCTTTTGTGACAATAAGTTGTATGAAATATGTGAATCAGATTGCGCGATTTGCTGGACTCTCTGTCGTATGTTTCTTGTCCGTACCAGTTCATATGCCTTTGTTCCCAGATAGAATCCCACCATTACTGAAATAGCTTCCATCTTCAAGAGAAATTCACGCTGAAAGAAACCAGACAAAGAACGCACTGTCGCGACATTCCGCTTCCAAACATCTTACGGTACTTAAGTAGTTTTGTTGCTTTACAGGCAGCCCAAGTTAAAAGGGTATGTCATCATTGAAAAATAACGAAAATTATAAGGATTTGCATGGGGGAAAACCAATCCATCTTGGACACAAAATTACGAACTGCTCAATTTGCTCAATTCAACGTTCATTGGGACTTCTCATTAATAAATCAACCAGGTTACGCCAAAAATTTGTAACTACTAAGAGAAGGTTTAGCTATTTCCTTTCGTTGTTTCATAATTGTTATATATTTTCCACTTATTGAGGTTGTTGTCACCAACATTTACCTAAAAATAATTGGCAAGACATTTCACTGTTCATGTTAGTTCGTTACATGTACCGACACTTACCTCCTCGTTGCCCAGATCGGCAAACTGGTAAATGAACCAGAAAACCTCGGACAGATTCTTCACGTATGCTTTTATATTTTGCTCTAACTAAGAGATCACAAAATCACAAACAAAGTACAACATTAGATGAAGGACTTCTTTAGTTCTTATACACTGTGGTAATTAATACATGAAGCTATATTTCTCGTTCAAGACGTTTACAATGGAACCTTGATTTAACGAACTCCACAGTATAACGATCTTCTTCAGCCCGGCCAAAACCTCGATGTAGCGAACCTCGATATAACTAAATCCTCGTCATAACGAACACAATTCGAAACCTCAAACGCAAAATCTACCCCGATATAACAAATGTCAACACGCGACAAAGATGAATGCAGAACAAACCAACAGCGGAGAAAATCGTTTAATCCTGTAACAAGCGGGGTGAGAGAACAACTCCATACAGACATTGAAGCACAAATATTAATTGATCGTTCATATTCCGAAATGCTGGGCAGTGCAACGTAACACCGTTACAAAAAAAAATCAACTATACCTCGATATAACGAACAATTTGGTTGTTTTCCCGCAGATTCGTTATAACGAGGTTGTCGATATAACGAACCCTCGATATAACGAACCAATTTCCCCAGTCACTCGGCACTTCGTTAAATCGAGGTTCCACTATATATCAATCTTAATTAACTTAATAAATTTCTATTGTCTCCTGGCACAAAAAAAAAATGGCATCTCAAGAATGAGAAAATTTACACAATTTAAAACTCACCAGCCTGAACACTCCTTTCACAAATGCTCTCACATAAACGAAGTACGGCTTCTCTGCATTCTCATCATCCGAGTCCCTGCAAGGAACACACAGGATACTACCACCAGTGGCTAATGACCAGATTACTAATGACCAGATTATAGAGTGGGTTTCAATTGAGTGTCGTAAAACCAAAACCAAAGCAATTACTCTATCCAGTAACAACCGACGCAATCATCGCAATGAGCCAATCAGAATTCGAAGCAACGACACGCAACCGGCGCAAAGCACGGGAAAATACACGCGCACAAGTCGCGATTGGTTTTGGTTTTGCTTCTCATTGATTAAGAAAGTGGTACGAGTTTTTTTAACCAATCACACAGCGAAGTAATGCGAAACAGAAGCAAGCGAGAATTACTTTCGACACTCCACAGTAAACCGCGCTTAAATGTCAGTGAATAAATGAACATTACAGAGATTAACATCGCTGAATTAGAAAGTTAGTTTAGACAGGGCATCGCTGTGTGTTTCAAATACCGTTAGGAAAACTGAAAAGAGTAACAGGATAAAATTACGCCTCGAAGCCTCGTTTTGCGTTGACAAAGTTATGTAATGAGCGCTACTCATTCGTCTGAGAAAATCCACTCTTATCTAACGTAAGGTAGACGCCGATCTTCTTCATGCAGCACTCGAATCACTTTACCCAGTAAAAAAAAAAATAATAATAAAAATAAAATAAAACAAAATAAAAACAAAACAAAAAAACAACAACATTTGTTTACACTACCCGACGTAGCACCACAGTTTCTTGAAATACCCAACACGGCCAAATGTATGAACTTACTCATTCGCTTGGGGAACATAAAGAGGCCTTAGAATCTGAATGACATCAAGGCACAGTCGGGCAAACATCTAAAGGGAAAGAAAGAAAACAACGTTTAAGGATAAGACACGGCATCCTTACATGAACCAAAGTACAGAGAGATCCGTTTGGTAAAGAAGGGAGGTGAGGATCTGTAAGTCTACTTTCATGTCTACAGGCTGATCACCATGTAAGAAACACAAAGTAGTTGCAACCAAGCTTACAGGATGAAATTTCAAGAACAAGCTTATCACTTTTTCTGTAAAATTATTGCCACCATACAGAGAAGGAGCCATTGGCTCGTCCGCTTTTTTTGGCTTCAGCTGAAACAGCCATCAATGTGAAGAAATCATCCAAATATTCTTCATTCTTCAGGTTTCAAGAAAACCCAGGAAGACATAAAAATTGCTTCAATTTAGATGAAAGCATTCACATACAAAAAGTAATTCCGATATGCTTCAATTCAGCCGTTTTAGTCAGTCTTGAAGAAAACCCAGTGAGGCAGTGCCTTCAACTACAAATGCGCCTTCGGATAAAAAAAAAAGAAAAATAATTTAATTAATTAATAATGATAATACACGCAATGATGATGATGATGACGATGATGATGATGGTGGTGGTGGTGGTGGTGGTGGTGGTGATGGTGATGATGATGGTGGTGGTGGTGATGGTGATGATGATGATGATGGTGGTGGTAGTGGTGAATTAGTGATGGTGGTGGTAGTGGTGGTGATGGTAATGGTGATGGTGATGATGATGATGACGATGGTGTTGGTGGTGATGGTGATGATAATAGCTACGTATACGGAGAGAAAAGGCTGCAGTAACCAGCTGTTGCAGTTTCAACGTTCGAACCAATATCTTGCCTTTTTCCAAAGAGGCCTACAACTGCTGGTACAACAAAACTATTCACTTCTGCGATAAGAAAGATTTGATCCCACGTACCTGTCGTATATTCTGTATCGGACACTTGACCATTACTTGAAGTAACCACTCCTCAGCAGTGAGTGTCTCAAGAACCCACAGGCAGGCCAAGGATGACTGCTCGTACTGTGACAGCAACAAGTCTGCCCAGTTCTTTATCAGCAACTTCTCTTTTGCATGGACCAAAGTTTCCAACATGAACGACGTTCCTGAGGGCAAAAAGATGTCCAGAAATACGGAGGTTTGAGTATGAGCTCTGTTATAGTTGACTATAAGATTTTTTGTTGATTAGAGCGATTTTCAATTGAGTGTCGTAACTCTGACCAATCACAACAGACCGAAACAATGCAATAAACCAATCAGAATAAGGTGCAATACAGCCAAGGGCGGGAAAATGCGCGCGTGCAAGTCGCGATTGGTTTTGGATTTGTTTGTCATTGGTTAAGAAAGTGGCGCGAGTTTTGTCAACCAATCACAGAGCGATTAAAGCCAAACCAAACCAAACGAGAATAACATTCGTCACTCAATTATTTGGCCTTGGCTTTGTTGTTGTGTTTGATTTGTTTGAATCAAGTTTCGGTTATATTGAGTGACATTTAGGTTTAGTTTACGCTAATTTTGTTCCGATTTTCAGTTATTCTTGAAGTAATTTTTCAACTTGCATTTGCTTAGCTCTGAGCATAAGTTGAGTTTAGATAAGTTTGAAATCTTTTAAAGCTAGTTGAATTAAGCTAAGTTCAGTTTAAGATGCAACTGATAATTAAGTTGATTTTAATGGAGCTTAGAAATGAGGTGGGACTGAATTTGAGCTATGTTTGAAATCTGAGTTACGTTTGAGTTCCATTTCAGTTGAGTTCAATAATGAGTCGTGTTTGCGTCAAGTTTTAATTCTTTGCGACAACAGCAAAACCAAAACCAATACCTTGCGCGCGCACATTTTCCCGCGCTTGCCGCCGGTTACACAATGTGCTCCTAATTCTGATTTGCTAACTGCAATGTTTTCCGTTGTTGTGATTGGCCAGAGTAATAACTCTGGTTTTGGTTTTACGGCAGCCAACCACTGAACTGAACGGTATTTACCCAATTTGACGTTGGACAGCATCACTTCTTTGGACTCCGGAAGCGAAGGTGGAATATTACTACATATAAGCCACATGAAGTTGAAGTATGTCGTGTCAAAGAGGTGCTTATCATGTAAGAACTGAATGTTATCGTGCCAAATCCAGTCCGCCAGTTCCTGGTTCAGCTCAGTGTTGGGCGTTTCTGTAGGCGGATCTTTCTGGGTTGGATCATAGCGTTCATAGAACAGCATATAAGCACTGTGAGTCTTCTCAAATGAAAAGTCCATGAATTTCTCTGTAACTGCGTCGTAGGTCTTCGTCTGAGGAGCAAAAACAAATTCGATGAGAACTCTTAGTTGTCATGCATTTATCCTGGTGATTTTCATCTTATGTAATGGGTTGTTTCAGTTGACAGGATGCTGTTTAAAAGGTAATCAAACTTCTTGATTTGCATCAAAAATATCCTGCCGCATATCATCAATTTTTCATGTTGAGCCCAACAAAGTTAGGACCGTTTGCACGGTTCCTAGGACAACGCTTTCTTAATCTCATTATTTTTTCCTACAACTTGTTTATCCATACTTTCATCACAACTGCTACCCCGCAGACCTTCGCCGCATCTCATCAACATGATCTGAACTTGACAGTACTGTCCTAAGAAAAGCGAAATGCTGTTCCTGCTTTTGTCATAAATTTTGATAGTAATTTTTGCCTCCGTCTTGTACATTCCAAACTCTGGAAGAATCTAAAATACCCACACAAAAGACACAACAAAATCACTTCCTACCGTCATTTCACCACCAAAACACTCGGAGGCAATCTGCGCGGGATCAAAGGGCTTCACCTCAGCATCATTGAACAAGAACCACTGATCATGTCCCTGAGGGGATGAGCGGTCACGGATGAAGCTGTAGTAGTGTCCTCCTTCAGCGGTTCCAGTGTGAACTACAACTCCAATCAACTGATACCAGTAACTCGGGTCATGCTGAGGGTCTGCCAAGCAATAACAAGACGGTTTCTTAAGAATTCTGATACGTTCCTGATGCCCAAGACTCTTTAACCCTTTCACTCCCAAGAGTGACTTAATAGATTTTACTCTGTCTAACGCCAGACGATTTTACTCGTCAAAGGGAGACCCCTTGGGAGTGAAAGGGTTAACATGTATGGGCACAATGTTCCCTGACAGAAGCTCGATTTCTTATGATTTTGAAAGTTCTATCCCCCCAAAATTACCGTCCGATCAATAAAAAATAAAGTTGAGAACAAACTCATCCAGCCTGCTAAGGTACAGGAACCTTTAAGAAATGGGAGTTCTAGGGAGTTGAGTAAATTGGACAGCAAAATGTCAAAAGATACAGTATCCAGCCAGTTTGGAATGCTTTCCCCCACAATTTCGATTCTATAATAGGGAAATTTCGGCCTCATAGATCAGGTTCTGCAGCTTCATTTGCTTCTCCCAAACAGATAAAACATTACTGCATCGTGAGAAAGAAACACTGTTTGAATACAGAAGCCTATTGATGAGAACCACCGGTTAGAATTCTTCCAAACGTGGATGAGCTTCATGAACTCGGGTCCACGATTTTCCGTTAGTAACAGTGGCCTGTTTATAAAGGCAGGGTGTGCACAATGTGATGATAGCCATACGCTGTTAGACTACACATGCTGTCTACACCACCCAAAGGTTGACAACTGAGGAGAGGAATTGAACCATGCTGTTCTGTTCTGCTGTCCCAAGTATACTATCTATCTTGTATCTAGTTTTTTATTTGCTGTCATAATATATAATTTTACTAAGGGGCACAATATTAGTCTACCTAGATGTGCCCCTCTCCTATTTAGTATTACTTCATTCTCTGCAATTAATAGCTATGAAATTAATACTAAATGGAGAAAAATTAAAATACAAATACAAATACAAGTACTTTTTCAGAGCTCAGAAAGGTTTCACAGACCCACATTAAGTGTTGTATCTTCCCACCCGGCTGCTGTGAGATGTCTTTGAATTGGAACAAAACTTTCTTACTTGAGCTAACAGATTTCCACGATTTTACAGGACGTCCCACCATTTTCATGGACTTTCCAGTCCTGGTAAAAGCTGGACTAAAAGTCAAGTACTTTTTTTACGATTTTCAGGACCTGTACTTATCCTGCAAAAAGCAAAATCGTAATCTCCGTACCTTGATCCTGTTTATCTCCCATCAGAAACTCTTCAGTGTATGGAGCCATGTTGAGTTGAAGCGGAAAGGAGAAGTGAGTGTTAACCTTCTCCTTCATCATTGTGACCATGTTGAAGGCATAGCGCATGGTGTTGAAGCAAAGGATGCGAGGAAGAACTTGAAAACAGGCCCTGAAATTGAGCAAACAACAGAAAGAATCTCAGTGCGGTCAACCCACTATAGACAACAAAACAGTAGCGACAGCTTGTGCAATCACCTCAAGTATCGTGGATCTGATCTCACCAACCAAAGCGATAAAGAAAAACATTCACTTTCCGTCTTCACTTGTTCTCTGACCTGGACAGAGAGGGGCAAGAGACTACCATATTTCCTTTCTCTGTTGGGCCACAAGAAAGTCTAACGACTTAACGGTGTCATAGAAAAGGCGTGGCTAGGGTGTAAGAGGTATTAAGACCATGACTGGAAGGGGCTCTTTTTGACTTTGAAAAGTCCTTGGTATAATTTTACACTGCCTAACTCAAGGTAATGCCAAAGTGCATACTTCGCGTGTTTTAACAAATATTGTAATCACTTTACCTTTTCTCTGCCCTGACTTTCTTTCCACACTGAGAGCATGTGTACATGTTATCTCCATCCAGAGTATCTTTGATGGTCACTTCATCAAGGGATTCCTACAAATTAGAACAAATTTGATAACTACCAAAGCAGCATCATTCTATAATTGAATCACCCAGATGACAAATGCTACTTACGAAAGAATGTGTAAAAGACCCAAGGGTAGTCACTTGTTTGAAAAGGCCAGCTAACATTTTCGGAAAGTCAACACTTCGGAAAGTAGGAGAATAACATTCTACCCCCTAAGCATTTCGATGAGTAAACCCCATGGGGTTAGTCACACAGCACTCAAGGCCTTAACAGTTAAGGTTACTGTAAACCTTCAGGGGTGTCTTTTGGAAAGTCGCTATTCTGCACGTTGTTTACATAGAAACTCCAGGAAACTATATATCACTGGAAAGCTAATAAACTATAGAATCTGAAAATAGCTTTATCTTTAACAAATTTTGTTTTGGTGGGCGAGCGCAAACGTTCAAACTAAAAACTAACCGTGTTTGCTCAACAGAATTAATAGCCCTTGCGTTACCGCGGACATCCAAACAAGCTGGTCTTTATCATCCAGGAGATAATAGGCTAACAAAGTGTGTGAGGCTTTTTCGATATTTTCATTGGTTCCTGAGAAAATCTATTGAACATTTGTTCTTCTTTCGTTACTTATTATTATTATTATTATTATTATTATTATTATTATTATTATTATTATTATTATTTATTTCTATTACCCATTTCCTTCCCTTGGAGGCATGGTATACCGGCCCAACTCTCCCATACTTTTATCATATCCGTGCTAAGTTCCAAACGACTTCACTTGCACTGCTGTTATTGTAAAGCTACAATGTTACCAGTAACAGGGGAAGGACGATCAAAGCCTATTTTCCTTCAGGTTTCTAAAGTGTATTATGGAAGAAAGCGCTATTTCGTTCAACCCTCAAATACAGCGATTGCCAAGATGCGCACGATTACTACATGTATCCCCGATAAAACACGCCTGTAGACAGTAGTTATCAAAAGCAGCCAGGTAAAACCTACATAGAGGCTCTTCATGTCTGCCACAGTGCACCTCACGGAGTAAAACTCCTCTGTTGTTTTACTGACATGAGTACAATCCTACAACAAAGAGAACAGTTACAGCAGTTAATGATGTTGTTCTGGTTCGATCAACGCTTCCACTTGTATACTGCTAAATCATCAGTATAGAATTCAACTTTGACTGTCACCAATGACTACAAATCCTGTAAGCAGCTCCCACTCAAACAACGAATTACAAACTAAGAAGCAAGCAAACAAAACAAATACTGAGACAAAGCTGTCACAACCAAAAAACAAACAAACGAACGAACGAACAAAAAATCGATCGAACGAACAAACAAGATTCTAGACGTTTCCGTTGAACGCGTTTTTCCTGTTCCTTACCAGTGATACTACGTTGTTGCTGATCTCCCCGCAGAACAAATCTCTGACCAGCACTTTCTGTAAGAAAATTTACAATAAATGCACGTGTGTTAAACGCAAAAACTAGTTCACAAGGAAGGCTTGCTCTTTAGTCTTTCCGTCTTGGATTCAACACCCGCATTGTGGTTTCTTCGGCCTAAAGAGATGGTGGTAATGGTAATATATTTATAGACCGCTCATATCACATAGTCTCATGGAGGTTTACAACACTGGCCGGGGACTTTGCCAGACTGCTTGTAACGCAGTTTACAATTAATGAAGTAACTAATGAGTGCCCCCGTAATGTGAATATCAAATTAGGACAGACACTAGGGGGTTCACAGCCAGAGTTTTGTTACGTCCCTAGTGGTTCGTTTACGTCACACAGAGACAGATTAAATGAGAGCACTATGAGACGGGGCCTACGGTTTATCGTCCTTATCCGAGAAGACAAGAAAGTCTAACCGTTTGTAGATGTCATGTTCCACAAGAAAAGGCCCGAAAAGTAGTTTTATTGTAAATGGAATATGACCTCACCAGAGCTGGAGACATCTCTTCTACTTTGCCAATGAGATCAGTGAAAAACTCGGTCATGTCTTTCTGTTCGCCAGTATTGAGTGGTTGTTTGTCCATTGTATACGTCCTGCAGAACGTTTTGGGGTTGTACGCCTTTCTCTCACTTGCCTTAGGGTTAAAAACAAGATGAGAAAACTTGAACTCAAAACCAACAAAAATCACTTTGTTTTAACAGCAAGCTCATTACTTCTTCACTCTGATCTTATCACTGACTAAACAACTTGACACAAGTGTTGTATTAACCCTTTTGAGAGATTTTCAATTGAGTGTTTTAAAACCAAAACCAAAACCAAAGGAATTACTCAGACCAATCACAACAGACGTGAAAAGCACAGCGAGCCAATCGGAACAAAGCGCGGGAAAATGCGTGTGCAAGCCACGATTGGTTTTGGTTTTGCTTCTCACTGATGGAGAAAGTGGCGCGAATTTTGTCAACCAATCACAAAGCGAAGTAGAGCAGAACCAAAGGAAACGAGAGTTACTTTCCACACTCGGCTGAAAATTGCTCCAAGCCACACTAGTGACCAAAAACAAATTTACCCCCCCCCCCCCCCCCCCCATTTCAGTATTTTCACTACTTGTTCAACATAACGCATGAGAATCAAGGAAATGGTCAGAAAACATACAAGATACCAGTACTGATGCTGAAAAATTCTCCTTCCTGGTATAAATTAAAATGTATGGAGAACTGTACAGAGAATATGCATGGCGATGTTAATGTACGTTAACACTGTTTCCACGTAAGTTGCGCTTGACTATCGCTTGAAACAACGTTAAAAAAAATACTAACCATTAAAAAGCAAAACATTCTTTGCATTTCACGCAAAAGAACCTCGTGCTTAACGTGACTGTTAATCTAAGAGGTGGCAAGAAAGAAAACCAATTAATAACCATCCTGGCAGGTAAAAGAAAGACACTCAACCCGGTTGAAACCGTTGGAAAGTTTCAGATAACACCTTATCTATAGAAACAGGAATACCCTAAAAGATGTACGGTAGGTTACTTGGCTTACAACGAAGCCTATTCAAATAGTCGTTGCATAATGACCAACACCCTTCAATAGATCGGGAAAAGAATACCATGTTAGGAGTAAATGGTCCTATTTCTGGGTTCACTGAAGTTGCTTTGATAGAAATGTTGGGGTTGAAAGATTTATAAAAAGCAGAATATTTCCCGATAAATGCCTCGGTTTGTGAGAACAAAGATTTGGAGGTATCTGTTTACAGTACTAATTAACTTACGCATAAATCTACTAGCGTTGACGCGATATAACGGTTCTATCGCGAATGCCGTTCTCTGATTGGCTACGCAACTCACTATCTATTCTGTGATAGACAGTGAGTAGCTTTTGTCAACAAAACGTTGGCCGCTTCTTCGCATTTTCGAAGTGTCTGCGAGGAGGATTTAGGTAATTTACTTGTTTAGTTTTGAACGACTATTAGATTTATACTAAAGCTCTCGATTTCTATGCATTACAGCTTATTTGGGCTGCGCCCTCATCAGCTATCATTCGATAGAAATCGATAGTGAATAATCTAATTGTAATATATACTTGTACCAAAAGCCAACACAGACAAACCAACAGTGCGCTGTAACGTTGCCTTGCATGCCTATGTGAATATGAATGGGGCAAAAACTCTCCAATCCGGAATTCTACTACTACCCTGCCTCCAGAAGGCCGTTGGAAAAAAATATATTCCTGAAAAACAAGGGTATTCTACTACTGGCAATAGGAACCAACAATTATACGTAGGCATCAAAGCAGCACTGGCCTTTGGTCCCTGAACGAAACACTTTTAGCCACTATTGCCTGGTACTTCTTGTGACTGACTGACTGACTGACCGACTGTCAACCCAACATGTCCCACTACATATGTATTCAAACAATGAACGACCACAAACCGTGGAGTTGAGAATGGCAGCCCTGGCTTGTGGCATCATGTACAGCTGCTGCATACAGGACGCCATATAGCAGGTGGCTCCCAGATTGATCATTCCCACCAATCCACATGGTGACCGACCGTTGTCATGGGGCCAGTAGTGCCAGCCATAAGACGAACGTTTCTTACCATCTAGATGGAAAAAAGATAAATCAAATTCGGAAATTTGGTATTGACTCCATAATACTAAGTATTAATTAAGTTTAGAAAACGTACATGTAAACAAGAACCTGACATTTGTTGTTTGTCGCAAACGTGATCCCAAATCTCTCTTACAACCCCCTCAGAAGTTTGGATTATAATGTTGCACAAAGTTTCAATTGGCGAGCTGTTGCGCAAATTTTAGAATTTACTGGAAAACACAATCCTCATAATTTTTAGAAGAACAAAACATTATAATTTTAGGAAGTGTTAAACATGACACAATTCAATCCAACAATACAACCTATAGCAAGTGATGCAGGACTTTGTGCCTCTTGTAGAGGTCTACCTCGCTTCACAGTCTGTGATAGATCATCTTGTGCTGGACACAATGAACTACACTTTGGTCTCCGTGTTTGACTCTGATATCACACAACACCAGCAATTTAACAGCACCTTTACCAAATCTAGGCATAATTATATATTTGCACTACATTCATATCAGGGAACCTCACCAGAAATATGATGTTTCAACAACAGTTTCTGCAGTTCAAGGAAGTTTTCTTTGCATCCTCGCGCCATCTCAAGGAGAAGATCGAACGCAGCACTTCTTGCCAACTTAAAAGGAAAGAACACTATAAGGACCACACGCTTTTCGTAAGTCCCATGTTTTCATGACCCTAATGGCCTACAACCACAGACGCTTTGAACGCTGTTTCTGTAACACAGATACAGATACTGATACACACTTAATTTTCCTCTCCCCATCAAGGCTTTTCAGGGATAATTTATAACACTGGACGGGGGACTTTACCAGACTGCTTGTGTAGTTTGCAATATTAATGAACTAACTGATGAGTGCCCCCATAATGTGAATATCAAATTAGGACAGACGCTCGGGGTGGTCACTGCCAGAGATCTGTTACGTCCCTTGTGGTTCGTTTACGTCCCAGAGAGTCAGATTAAGTGAACGTACTGCGAGAACGAATGAGGTAAAAAAGAAAATCCCATTTCAGTCCAACTTACAGCACAATTCGCGCGGGTTATCCAACGTTTGCCTCAAAATACTAGCTTCATCTGTGACGATCTAACTCAGAGATTCTTTTTCTGAATCTCATAAAAATTGCTGTTACCTTGGATTTACAGAGTGGTAGATCTCTCTCATCACAACAATCTTCTGGTAACGCAAACAGACAGGAGTGGAAAACGTCTCGCAGAAACTCCTGCAAGGCAAGCGGTTAATAATTATAGTAATTATACAATGGGAAAAAAACACAAAACAAAAAAAATACAAGGGAAACAAATATCCCGCTAACGGTTTAAAAATCTTCTTAATATTTCTTGAGCCAAACCTGGGAGTCAGGATTAAGGTTATAAGTAGTTGTAAAGTGAACTAAATCCTAAAATGATCTAATGTTAAAAAATGACAAAGACCTAGCACTTCCTCAGTTCCTTTTGGGTCGCTAGTAGTGAAAATCCTAAACTATGACCTAACAGGGAAGTTGCGTGTAACTTCCGAGTTCAGATGAAACGATCAAGCTCTACTTCCCCGCTCATTTTGCTGAGTTGAAATTTGTGGTTCGTTTTCCTGAATGAAAGTGTGTGCGTGGTAGGGTGAAATTCAGAGAGGGGAAGGCGGGGAGGTTGTCAAATGAATCCTTGTTAGCAGTACACCGTTTCCACTGAAGTTTACGCTTCATGGTCATAACTGTTTTCCCAAATTAACATTCACATGTACTTTCAAGATGCGGGGAGTTGAGAAAACCACTCACCAGTCCTGCTGGCGACATCTTGAAGGATGGGTCATGCCTCATAACAGCAGTGCAAAGTTTTAACATGCCACTCAGTCCTTCATTTTCAAAACCACCATATTTCTGTTTAGTGCGCGGCTGACTGTGAGAGCAAAAAATAAAATAAATAAAAAGAGAGAACAAGACAAAACAAATTATATTGCTAAACAATAATAGTAACAATAATTTGCAGTTGCCTTCCAAAATTTCCTAATGGCAGACCAAGATGGCAGATCCAAATCCAGAGGAATTAAACTTGAGACTGCTGTTGCCCTCACATTTTTCTACTCTGAATTCTGCTTGTGACCCACCTGCTTCGTATGTAATTAGCAAGCAGTTTGGCAAGAGAATCCAGGTCTACATCATGGCCCTAAAACGAAATTCAGCCAGTTATAACAAAATGTACAAACCAGCAGAGACGCCAAGACACAAAAACATGGAACTTAGGACCTCAGTTCACCTGGAAACCTCGTTAAACGGACAATACTATTAAAACACCTAATCTCTTTTAGCCCAGCAAGGGTCACAGTTACCGTGTTTTATTAATAAACACATTGTGACAATGTCCAAATATGATCATAGTGCGCTCAATATTCGCCGTTCGCGTACTCAACAGATATCCTGCGATATACGTAATTTTGTGTATCGTGGAGAAAAATAGCAGCTTTTCCAGCTTTTTTGCAATAAACGCAGAAAATTTTGCTCTGTCATTAATGTGTTGAATAATAAAACAAGTATCCTGCTCAATCTTGCGGAATATCGCCTGATTTTAGCCAACTCGGCCTACAGCCTCATCGGCTAAGTATCAGGCGACATTCCGCGGGATTTTGCCTGATAATTGTTAATTACATGTATTACAGTACACTGTCACTATTAATCTGAACACTCAAGAAAAACAAAAATATGTTCCAGACGGCAGCAGTTTGAAATTAGCAAACTACTATAAACAGCAACATACATTGTAGTAAAAGGAGGTTTGATCCCAGGAGTTGTATCATAACTTGGTAAAGCATGATTGTCCGGGTGTAGTGAGTTAAGTCTCGAGAATGGCTGTTTGACATTGACAATCTGAGCAAAAGACTTGATGCTGTTGATGACTTCCACTCAGGTTGTCGAAACGTCAGTCAAAGTCGCCACAAACAGTCCTTCTCAGGACTACAATCACTTATACAATCATGCTTTAGCTACTGAAACAGTTTTGAGGGACCTCTTGAGTTTTGAAGTCCTCTGATTTGAGATTGCTAGAAGCTCCAGTTGGAAATAGTTTAGTAAGTTTACTACAGATATATAAACATTTTCCACCTCTTGGCCACCCTCCAGTGTTGGCAGACCGTCCACAAGTCTACACAGAATGGAAAAGTACTCTCGTGCACCAGCTTCTTGCCGCCTTCCATGAGTGTTTTCTTTTGACTGAAGTGATTGAGCTAAAGGAAGAGAATCTAGCAAAGCATCCATCAGCTGTATGAGACAGGAGTTTTCCTTGATTAAGCTAAGTCTGTATAGCCCGCGACATGCCTCAAACCGGACACTGGGCTGAAAATGAAATAAACAGTATTCATCAGTTTATTATTATTATTATTATTATTATTATTATTATTATTATTATTATTGGACGCAAAAGAAGAAAAAAGAATGGTCCGCAGATATTGTTCTTCTCCCAAAAATTTTGTTCACCAACGAACCATTATTTCCCTAATATACACTCACAAGACTGTACATACTAAGGCCCAGCTTTTGCCAGAACAGCAGCTGCAGCTGCAGCTGAGCTACACTGTATGTTTTTTGATGGGGCAAAATCTTTTTACATCAGGAGCAAAAACGTTTGTACTTTGGACATCAATAACAGAAACGTAAAGTTACAGACTTGGAATTAAATGTGTCCTCCATAGAGCCTTCAGAGGAAATACTACTTTTCAGAACTCTTTTTCATAGAAATGTTATTTTGAAGACTATTTCTCAGCTGAAATAGAAGTGAACGAATGAATGAAAACAAACATGGCAGCCGGCCGCGAATCTTCAGTCCCGAATATGGGTAGACGGCTAACGTAAAACTGCTAACTGCAAAACCGCGGTTTGCCGTTTGCGTTAAGATGGCCAAACCTGTATCTTAATCTCTCTAATATCACAAAACGGTGTCCCACCAAATTCTCCCAGCTCAAATAACCAATGCTTATTGGCATCAAGGTACATGACAGCATTGTTCAGCACTTCACGGTATTCTTCAATACAAAATCATTGACGCTAATTTATCATCGCGTACAAGGGATGTGTTAAACTTACCTCCTTTGCTAGAAGTACTAGCTGTTGAAGCCAAGGTTTAAAGTTGCTCTGCTGAAGAAGCAGGCTCCGAACAGTTCCGTCAGTGAAGGCAGCGGATACCAGCAGTGACACGGCATGGTGAACAACTGCGCGAGAAGTTACAACACTCACATATCAATGGAAATCAAACAAGATAAATAATGATACTAAAAGAAAACCTTAAAGGAACCTTTGCTACATGTCCATGTTAAAAGAAGCCAAACCAACCAACCAACCAAGCGAGTGCTCAGGTGAACCACTACATTCGTCAAAATGTCATTTAGTCAGTCAGTCAGTCAGTCAGTCAGTCAGTCAGCTTGTCTCTTTGAATATGTGAATGATCATCGCAGTTATGAACACTACTAAAACAGTAGAGAAAATAAAGCCTGAAAGAAAACAAACAAACAAACAAACAAACAGGCTTGTACGGGAATCGAAATCTCGACCTCTACGATACCAGTGCAGTGCTCTACCAACTGAGCTAACAAGCCAACTGGGAGCTGGTCATTTTGTTGGTTTGTAACAACAATATACCCGTGAGTGATGAAAAATCATTTTCAGGTCTTATTTTCACTACTGCTTTAGCAGTGTTCATAACTGCAATGTTTATTCACATATTTATTCTTTAATCCACGGTTCAAATATATGATTTTCATATATTCATTCTCACAGTATGTCTCTTTGTTCAACATGAAAGATGTTTGTGAGGAGTGGGTACATGAAATAAGACCTGTAATGGAACATGAAAACATCTAGGAGGATGATTTACGAAAGTAAGGCAAAACAATTTAACATACTTTACCTGGAGCAAATTACCGAAACGCATGTTGCAAGTTACGAGTATGTGTCGCATTTGCAGTCCATAAAAGTGGCTTACGATAAACCACTTATCAGAATGAAGAATTTTAACAGAAAACTCACCTTCGCCTCCACTAACTCTGTTCTGACCTCCACAAATTGGCGACGTTGCCTGATAAGAAATGTGAAGCAGTTTCTCCAGCATCAAGTTCACATTGACAATCGACATAAGTTTAGAAGACAAGCATTTGATGCAAATCACTTCCTCTTTATCTGTACTCTTGTACCTCACACGAAACTGTCCGTCTTTCTTCTGAATCTGCAGTTTCTTTGTGTCACTTTCCGACGACGCAAAAACATCATCGTCATCGTCACCACTGAGTTTCATGGTCCCAAACTCGCAAATAAGTTTCAACAGGTGAGCTAGGCATTCCTGATGCCACTGCGTCCATAACAAATTTCCTTTCACTTCTAAACAACCAGACATAAGTATCTGATACAAGTGGCCCAGTCCTCCAAACTCAATAAACTGAGATCCCCAAGAGAAGGATTGAGGATGGGGCACTACTGCCTCCTTCTCTTCCTCATTGTCAGAGATATCGGAATCAGTACTAAGCCTGGAATACGTGGGCGACAATGGTGTCTGAGTCTCCATAGAGGAGCTGTGTATTAAGTCAACTACTTGAAGAGAGTATAAAAGTTTGTGGGGGAAGTTTGGATCCAATAGCGATTCCCAAACTTTCTCATCAAATTTCTCTTTTTCTTCGATTCTTTGATCCATATCAGTTCTGTTGGAATTATCTTTGAATTCTGTGTCGAAATCTTTTCCAAAATATCTCAGTTTATTCAACACACTTTGGTTTGTTGGTAAAAGAAAAAGAAGTTCCCATGCAATACCGAAAAGAAATTCAACCCGGCTTTCCATTAAAGGCAGCAAAGGAAGGTTGTCATCTGGTTCCATTTCTTCTGACTGTTCCACTTCTTCTTCTTCTTCTTCAGTAGTAACAGTGTCCTGTGCTGTCTCAGGCACCATTGAAGAATCAAGGGATGAATTTTCAACTGTGTTGCACTTTGTGGCAACAAAACGATCCAGTGCTTCTAAGAAGGCAAAAAGTTGCTCAAAGTAGCGTTCTTGAAGAAGGATGATCATAGGGGTAGAGTCCCACTCAGGTGATGGGAGAGAAGAAGAGGGAATGTAGCTGCTATCATGATGTCTGTCTCTTCTTACAGCCCCGACGGATACAAACACCAGCTACAATGATGACAAAGCACAAATCAGTTATGGGTTAATGCTAAGTTCCAAAAGAAGCACTCATCCATACTTGTACCACACAACCAGATTCCCTGATAGTAAGGACTGCATATCCCTGGCCCTGAAAATACTTGTACAATGTGGTTGTATGGTAAATTACAAGTTCTAATGAAGTTAAGAGGGGGATACTTGAACTGATCTTTGCAAGAGCACCTTGTGCGACATAATAGTACATGTACCAATAATAATAGCTCTACGAACAAGGAATCGAGAAAAGTTCAACATGTGCTCACAGAAAGAGTGAACAGACTGCAACAGCCGACAACAAACACGAATCCTATCTTGAAGTTTCTCGCTTTCATGTTTTGGTTTATAGAAGACGCTGTTTTATAACAATACTCCACTCAAAAACAGAAGATTATGGAGAAAGTTTTTTTTTAAATCATCGTGGTATTAAAGCTGTCAGCGTGAACGTTCTTTCTTTTCTTGTCTTGAAACTTGAAGCGCTTGACTCAATCCTCGATACTCAAAAGCTCCGAGTATCAAGGTTCGAGTCGCGAGGTTCGAATTTCAAGGGACTGTCAACTTACATCAGCCCGGTACTGTACATCAGCCGAGGTGCATAAGGTACCGGTACATTATGCAAGGTAAAGGTTGAAAGAACTCAGATAGGTACCTTATCAACAAAAGTAAATGTAAATGCTGCATTGCCTAAATGGATTAGTCCCATAAAGATTTTAGAAAAAAAAGTACACCTTTATTCTAAAAGCAGAGGTGTGTTTTCTGAACAGGTTTACAGTAGATGTTCCTCTCTTTTGTACCTGTAAGTCTTTGAAGCCAACTTCAGCCAGAGTCTTTTCATCTAAGTCAGGTGTTAGCTCATGTCCCTGGGAAATGAGTCTGAATGGGGGATGCAGTTGAGGAGAGAAAGGTGAGAGAGGTGCATGTTGGGTTGAGCCATCTCCCATCTGAGGTTCCTTCTTCAATTTTTCCTGTAGCTGTTTGCACCAAAATGTTACTTCGGCGCGGAGGTCAGCGACAAGATCTGATGAATTCATCTCAAATGTACCCTGCATCATCAAACAAAACCAACGGGTAAATAGCACACTGTAGAAGGAATTACAATAATAGAAATATGGAAGAATTGTGAGAAGACTGGTGTATGATCTGAAGATATCCTTTAGAACAATGAAATATGGAAGAATTGTGAGAAGACTGGTGTATGATCTGAAGATATCCTTTAGAACAAGTGTAAGATTTTCATTCATAATAGCAGTGTGGCTGTGAAAGTGGATGGAAGCATCAAGGGGTGTTGTAAAACCCAAAAGGAAAATTGGCATGGACTAAAAGAACAATGACTCATGCAAAGTAAGTGGAAGTGCAGCTTATAGAAGAGATCCAACTGCATAGAATGTTGCTTGAAAAATAGCCACAGGATAACGCCATAAAAATTCCTACCTTGTCTGAAAGGCCAGCTGGCTGGCACATAACTCTGATGGGGTATTGCTTCTCTGTAGGTCTCTGAGCAATCTGCTGATGGGAGGTGATTCCTCTTCCTTCAAGCCACCATAGTCGTAAATGAAATGCGAATCTTAGAAAAAGACAAATCATATTGTAATTCTGGGTCTTGCTTGAGATTGAAGAAAAATCTAATGGACAAAACAGCTCCTGTTCACATGTACAAACCTTTTCTTAAAGCTTTCAATGTGACTTTTAAGAAGAAGTAATCCTCTCTCCATTATCTGCAGGTTTTGTTCCTGATAAAAACAACAAGATGTCCATTATACCGGCCTGACAGTTCAGGGCTAAAGACAATAAAAGCTAGCTACTACTGCAAAGTTTTTAGTTAGTTTCATGACTCATTAGTACACAAAATGGGCAGCAAAACACAAAATTGGTTAAAAAATCCTATGTATAACATAGCACAAAGAAGGGGTTGGGGTGATGCTGTGAACTGAATATGATCTTAAAGAGCACAAATACATGTAACTGAAAACTGCAGGGTGGATGTATAAAACATCAAATTAACTTCATGTCAGAATTACCATGTTTAGCTGCTGTGAGGCACCAGCAATGATCGTCATGCACCTGCCAATGAATTCATCCTCAAACTTCAACCCTCCACCATTTGCTAATTTAAATAAAAACAAAAAAAAACATCCTGAATACAGAGCATTTAGGTTTTATTGGACTATGATGTCAACCAACACAGCTGCATCAGTGGACACCAAAATACAATTTTACACATCTTTTTCATTGGCTATTCCATTTTAAAGAAACAATGGGTAAGTGTCTTTGGCCAGGATTGGCTGGGTTGGGAATTCTTTCCAACCTGAGACAGTTGGGAATGCTCTGCCAAGTTTGTCCTTTGATTCCATGACACAATCAGTTTAACCTGATTCTTATACTCATTCGTCACAGAAATCCACTTCAACCCATCCTCTTTCACTTCTCTCAAGGTACTTCAACATACGCTGTAAATTTAGCAAAATATTAATAGCTACCAAAAATGGGAGAAAAGCTACCATGACAATGGCCCTTTACTGTTTACTATTAATTAAAACTTTTAACATGAACAATGGTATATAATAAACCTAAAACAACATTAGATGACTCAAAATGATCTCTCTGTAGCTACATTCAAATTTTAACGAGTTACAAAAACAAGTATAAATTTCATCTGAACAACTCATTTTTACAAGAAATAATTATTATTACCATTGATGTATAGGGAGTTGAGGTAAGAGATAGCAGCCCAGCTGACCTCTGTAGACCTCGCCTGCACAGCAATATTCCACAGCTGGTCAATACCATACAACTACAAGAAGAAAACAACCCCACACAATGAATTTACCACGCATGTGCTATTTACAGCGGAGAGTATAACATTAGAAGGAACCAGAAGGGAAACAGGTGGACCTTTGAAAAAAAGAGGGTATTTGTGATCATGCAGGGTTTTCTTTCTCAAATGAAGTTGCAGTCAACTTGAGCAAAGCAGGGGGAGAATAGTGGGTGTGTTACATACTTAGTTCCCAATGGAGTGCCAAAGGTTCAACCATCTAGGCCATCTATTTTGTTTTAAGACTGAAAATTATTGACAGCAACCTGGATTCTTTATAGCACAATTGCTGGCAACTTAGGCATTTAGCCAGTCGCCAACCAAAAAGGAAAGCCCTGATCATGTGTAATCCAGCACCAAAACTACATTTTGGTTTGCAAAACTCCAATCACACATCCAGTAATAACAAAAAACACCACTATAACAATGGCTGCAACCATACCAGCCTTGAGGACTAAGACAGGGAATCATAATGACACTGACAATGATGATGAACGGGACAAAATAAAACACCCAACAATCACTGTTGTAAAAAGCTGCGGCCACACCTTCCTTGTATACACTGTAAGTACCTCTAATATAATATGCCTAAATGCCCAATTTCAATGAATTTTTCTTAAACAGTCTCAAAAAGGCAAATGCAAGCACTTGCACATTCTTCAATACCTAAATTATTATTGTTGCTTCATCCAGTTTGGCACTATGTTCGCACAAGACTTACACGTAAAAGATGGGAAGAGCCCCTTGTTGAGTTAATGTGTTCTCTGTGGCTTACTCACAGCAAACCTTAGTAATCAGGCAAGCACATGAACAGCCATTCACATTTACAAAGACATCAAATTGGTATTCATTCATTTCATTCATTTTATTGTTTTCTCCATTCAGATTATATTAAGAGTTACTTTAATAATAAATACAAGGTAAAGAAAATAGAATGGAGAGGGGCACGATATAGTAAGAACTAATTAGTGCACTAAATAATATTTAATTATTAAATAATATATATAGCTTATTATAAAAAACACACACAGACACAGACACACAAAGATACATCATGGCACAAAACAAAGAGATTAGCACTGAGCAAAATAACATTTGAAAACTGCTTTTTTAAAATTGATTTTTGATGGAATATTGCAAATGGAAAAAGGAAGATCATTCCAAAAATATTTACCAATAACAGTAGGGCAAAATTTTCTTATATTTGTCCTAGAGTGAGGAAGGAATAATTGTTGAGAAGTTGCAGTCCATGTGGAATAATTACGTTGCTCAGAAACAAGGGATATCAAGAAATTACAAGGCTTGTCATTGCAAAGGTGATGAAATACATATACATTGTTGGAAATTTATCAATAATAATTTTTTTTTATTTATTATACAGGCACAAATGCCAACACAATATTTTACTATTAATGATACAATTGAAGGAATCGGAGCATAATCAACTTATGTTGAATTTTAGGTTGTTTCTCGATTTTGCTCGTATTTGTCCGAATTTCTGCATGTGAACTTCAATTCGATTGAAAAACATTGCCTGGTATTTTTTTTTTACTTTTTTTTTCATTTTGGAGATATCATGCATGTAAAAAAAAATGCATTTTTCCTTGCGTATACAAAGAAACCAACCTTCCACTAAAGTGGTTTGCAAATTGCATTACACCTTCTTTCAATCGAATTGCAGTTCACATGCAGAAATTTGGACAAATCCGAGCAAAATTGAAAAATGACCTAAAATTTGACATAGCATAGCTAAGTGAAGCATGATCGTCCGGGTGAGTGTAGTCCTGAGAAGGACTGTTTGTGGTGACATTGACTGACGTTTAGACAACCTGAGTGGAAGTCATCATCAGAGTCAAGTGATTGGAGTAACGTCAGGAGATGGTATAAGTACTCTGGTCGTTGATAATAATAATAATAATTTAGAACTTATATAGCGCATTTTCCATGTGTATATGATCAAATGCGCTTTACAAGCAGATGAAATTGGAATTTGGAAATGTTGGTTTTTGTGGAGAGGGGAAAACCGGAGAACCCGCAGAAAAAACTCTCAGAGCAGAGAAGAGAACCAACAACAAACTCAACCCACATATGACGTCGAGTCCAGGAATCAAACCTGGGCCACATTGGTGGAAGGCGAGTGCTCTCACAACTACGCCATCCCAGCTCCCCAAGTTAGTAACCAACTCCTAAGTTAGTAAACCAACTTTGTGGTTTGTCAGTAAATTGGTCAACGAAGTCGTGATGTTATTGGTTGTCTGTCAGTTAAGCCGTGATGTTATTGGCTGTGAAGATTGTAAACCGTGATTGCTGCATTTCGATCCATCTTTTGTTAGTCAAATGTTTGTAGGTGTATTGTTAGTCAAATTAGTCAGTGTGTCTATTGTTTGTCTGTTGTTGATATCGTCAATAAGTCGTTTGTAAGGTGCAGGAAGCTGTTGACAACCGTTCAGTGGTGTCTGTTCTAAGTTAGTAAACCAACTTTCCAGTGCGATCCGTTGGTGGTAGTTAGTACAGTAGGTAATGCATTTAGCAGAGTCCCAGTCGATTGTGTGGTTTGTCAGTAAATGGTGCTCAGCAATGTTATTATTGATGTCACCATTTCTCGTCGCTCATTTGTGTTCAGTCAGTCTTACGTTCAAATTTCTGCCAGTTTCACTGATATAAGTGGCCTGACAGTCGCAGCATTTGATCTTGTAAACTGCTCCCTGTCTGTCCTTTGGTTTGTCTTTGTTCTTAACGTTCATCAATAATTGTCGTAAAGTTGTGATGGGTCTGTGAGTGACACGGATATTGTAAGGTTGTAGTATCCGTGCAATGGTCTCAGAAGTTCCTTTGATGTATGGTATAGTCGCTGTAGTGACTGGTGTCGGGTTAGCGTTCGTAGCGTTTGGTTCTGTCCTGCAAGTGTTGCGTCTAACAAAGTCGCGGTTGTAGTTGTTCTTACTGAAAACGTTGTCTAAGTATTTGCGTTCTCTGCTAAACTGTCACTCGAGTCGCAAACTAGTTGCGCTCGTCTTGTTAAGTTCCGTATTGTCGTTGCTTTGTGTGAAGTAGGGTTCTAAGATGATTCGTCAAGTAGTCTGTCAGTGTGTGTAGGTTTTCTGTAAACTGTCGTCTGTAGTCTGTTGTTGTCCCGGCTAACGAGGCAATCTAGAAAAGGTATCTTACCATTTTCCTCGATCTCCTTGGTAAACTGTATGTGGGCGTTCTGTCTGTTGAGGTGTTCGTGAAAATCGTCGATTTCGTCTTTGTGTGCAGCTGTGAAAGTGTCGTCGACGTAACGTAGCCACAGCGGTAGCGTTCATTCATAAGTCGTGAGGGCTTGTTCCTCGGTGTTTTGCATGACGATCTCTGCTATAACAAGTTTCTGTTGTTGTAGCAGAGATCGTCATGCAAAACGTCGAGGACTGACTGAACACAAATGAGCAACAAGAAATGGTGACATCAACAATAACATTGCTGAGCACCATTTACTGACAAACCACACAATCAACTGGGACTCTGCTAAATGCATTACCTACTGTACTAACTACCACCAACGGATCGCACTGGAAAGTTGGTTTACTAACTTAGAACAGACACCACTGAACCGTTGTCAACAGCTTCCCACACCTTACAAACGACTTATTGACGATATAAACAACGGACAAACAATAGACACACCAACTAATTTGACTAACAAAAGACGGATCGAAATGCAGCAATCATGGTTTTAGTTTTCACAGCCAATAACATCACGGCTTAACTGATCGACAACCAATAACATCACGACTTCGTTGACCAATCACATCAACGACCAGAGTACTTATACCATCTCCTGACATTACTCCAATCCCTTGACTCTGATGATGACTTCCACTCAGGTTGTCGAAACGTCAGTCAATGTCACCACAAACAGTCCTTCTCAGGACTACACTCAGCCGGACGATCGTGCTTCACTTAGTTATGATATGACTCCTGGGTTCAAACCATTTACAAATTTGACATAGGTTGGTTATGCTCCAATCCCTTCAATGAAATACAACTTTAATACTGTTATGAGCAGCAATTATTAGCAGGAAATGGGCTTTGATGGAACAGAGTGGGATTTAAGGGTGATCTTAAACCCAAGAAAATCTTATCCAAGACAGTATTTAAGCATTAGTAACACTACCTTAGCAGGATCACAGGGTTTCACATCAGAGTATTTAAATGTCTTGTAAAGTTGCTGGAGAAGATGCAGGCCAGTCATTGTAAACTTCTCTGGTGGCAGTGATGGGAGCTGTAACAAATTTCTTTGTCGTGAGTCTTATGTATCACATAGAAACCATGCGTGAAAAAAACAAACAAACAAACAAAAAAGTGATATTTTATTACCCAACCAACACCCACCCCCTTTTAAGCTCATGGATGACGTAGTCAGGCCATGAGGTATAGGGGGCACTTGATGTCACTCACTTGATTCTGATTAATTTATTCATTAGACTTGGATGAAACATTTCTTCTGTCCCTCCCCTGATAAGTATTGTATTTGTCCCCAGAGTCCTCTTTGCTCAAGGTTTGCAAGTTTCAGGGGGTAGTAGCAATGCATAGATTCTTGCTTGACTGTTTATGTATCATGAAGTGAAAATGAATTAATGGCGTCGATCAGAGCATGTGAAGATTGAAAAGTGGATGATTTTTCATCTTATCCTCTTGAATATACTTTTGTGGAGTTGGAAAGTGGAAAGCTAATACAATTACGTACACAAGCTGCGAGAACTGAAGATGGAAATCGACAAAATTTGCATGCTGATATCTTAAAAGAGATGATGAAATTGCTGTTCCTATCGGCTTGTCACCCGGAGGAAGAAGCTGGGAGGAATGAATGTCTTAATGATCAAAGCAAGTTATTTCGATATCACTAGCACTGAAGGGCACGGTTGGAGTTCAAGACAAGAGAACAGAAAGAAAACAACGCCAAAAGCATATGTTTATATAACAAAACTAGCCACACTATGGCAACCGAGTGTTTGGAAATAAATTTCCTGCGACCATAAGTAAGGAAATAAGACATTCCCTATCCTCAGGAGCTTTGACAAGGACCAAAAGCAATTAATTCATTTTAGCAAAGGATTGGAACATTCAACAATGAATTGAATCCCCCATCGCATGATGAGTACTGTGTGTTGTTGCATATCAGGTTAAACGCAACATACATTCACGCTGCAATCGCTACAGTGAATCAAATATAAACAAAGTAACCAGCAGAGCTTTTCTACCAAAAAAGCCCGCATTTAGACATGCAACATTTGTTTTGGGAGAAAAATATGATCAATTGTACTGCTTAAACTGAGACAGGCACGTATTGGATTCTTATCGAAGACAAGATCAGAAATTTCTGAAATGTCTGAAATAGCTTCAATCATCTGGTATGTAAATGAATGGCCGCAGTATTCTAAAATCTAGCCGCCAAAACACCGACCTTGTTCAGAAAGTCTATATCCTTTGGCTTAAATAAACGATCAGTAGTAAAAATTATTTTTGAAAGTACTTCAATATTGTGGTAAAAAACAGTTAATGCTGTAACATAGCTGCAGATTTCTTTAGGTCATACATGTTTCAGTGTGTCACACAACGCTCTCTTTGATGGGACTGTTGCGTCGAGGGCGGGAATACATGTCATCCATCACAATAATAAGTTTGATAGACTCTGGGAAAGAGGTTGCATTACTTGTCAAATGCAGGTCGGAATTAGTGTAGCAAGATGCATCCATGAGCTAGCTCACAGGAGCCTTTGATTTTTGCTAACGTCCGTCTCAATTTGTTGCCTTAAGCTTGAACGTCACAAAAAAGAAACACAGACGTTTTCTGGACATACATGCTGTACATCTCCTTTCACCTGACAAAACATTGCCTTTTTTAATACAACAGCCTTAAACCTCTTAAATTTGTGAGGGCATAAAATTATCAGATAAAAGACTACCTTAAAATAATGAGTGTCTTACTATTAACTACAAACATACACGTACTTTCATCATGTACAATAAATTGCACAAGACAATTACATATAAGTTTCTGGTCTTCACTCAGCCTTTTGGTAACAAACCTGGCAGCATGGAAGACAAGGACTTTTACTTGAATAAGCTTGAAATGTAATACAGCTGTACCTACAGTATGTGAAATCAAAATCAAATCAAATCAATTTATTTAAGCTTGATAGCATAGGGAGCGGTTGCCCAATCTCCCAAGCCAGTGACTCATGTATTAAACGTCCGAGCATTCCGGATTGAATTGGAATTTAGAAGTGTTTTGTTTTTTCTGAAATACAGCTGTACATAATTCATGTCAAAGCCAAAAACCCTGTGATTACCAGACTCTGGATGATTTGTGTTTATATTTTACCTTTTCAGTGAAAATGTACTGCAGAGCAGAGGCATCTAAAGCATGAAACTCTTTGCTCTGAGCCTGCTGCAAAAACCACTCCAGTGTGTCATCAGAACTGTCTGAGTCACATACTAAACAGTGCCACAGAACATCAACCTGACCAGCACTCAACTCTGAAATAAAATCAAACAAACTGAATTAAAACTACATGTGTACACTAAAATAATTATGGCTAATTTAATGACCTGCCTACCACATCTTGTAATGTTGCAATCACTGCCCATCTACAGGTTGAATACAGTACAGTAGGTCATTATACAGTAGACAAAAGCCAGGGTAACAACAGAACTTGAACTGATGAGCTATTCGACGCACAATCAAATAGAAAAAAGGTCAAAAGACATGCACCCCAAAACTCAGAGCTCTGGGATATGAAAAACACAGGAGCACCCAACAACAAGTTTCAGTTGTAGTAGATATCTGTTAGTTAGAGAGCAGTTCACGTTAGGCTTTCAGCGTTGATTAAAGAATGCACTCGGATTTTCATAACTGAAACGTGCCCTAAAAGATTTGCAATGGAGAAATCATAGCCCCTGAGGTTTTTGGAAAGGTCGTAATTATTGCTTTTGGTGGTCAAGAACGTCAGCTAGCATTTTCGGAAAGGAAATAGTTCCCTAGAAAGTTCGTGGAAAGTTCATTACAGCTAGCATTAATTTTTTTCTCAAAAGAAGATTTTGTTCCCTAACATTTTCAGACAAATTAAAATTTCAGCTAAGAAATCCGACAGATCAAATTCTTTTAGCTAACGAAAACATCACTTTGAACAGACTTCAAACACCATAAGGTACTTAGAAATGCCTTTCTACAGCTTTTGGTTGATTTGGCTTGTTGGGTGCCCCTGAAAATAAAAAATGTAAGTGCCAATATGGTACACTGTATGTATTCCTGAGTGTCATGGGTTCTTGATTAAAGTTAAAATTAGCAACAACTTTGCTTATGGATTGGAGCATGGAAATGGTTTATGTAGCATTCATAAACAGAGCAACAGTGGAAGCACATATGTGCAAACTGTCCATCAGACTTGTAATGTCAATCAGAATTTCTCAAGCAAAGTATAGACATACATGTAACCAGAAGGCATATAAAGGCCTTTGAAACAACTGAAAGACTGCGGACTTTGAAGGCGTATCTTCTTATTTCATATTATCGTCAACCCTACTGATGTTCTTAAACTTTCTCAGCTATTAAAAAAAAAAGATATTTTTGTTCATATGTTGTGGTAGTCGTGGTATCTGGGGCCCCGAGTCTGTGATATTATTATTTTTGCTGTAAGTAGCTGTTGTTTTGCTAATAAAAAGCCACTGCAAAGGATGATAAAATAACAACAATGGACTCAATAAGATACAGTACCTCATACATACTAATAAGCTTCTGTGTATGCATGCCTTCAATGTGCATGTCAAATAAAATTATGCAGACACATATGCACAATACACATAGAGAGTGTCACTCATATTTTGGGTTGTTTATCTCCACAGTGCACTGTACCATGTACAGTAGAATTCTTCCATAAAAATAATCCCCACCATTTTTGCCTTTCACTTACTAAAATCTTGTTGCGACAGTTCACAAGAGAACACAGATGACAGATACTGTAGTCTGGCCTGCACCTCTTCCACAGGGCTGTACAGAGAATTACTGGCAACATTACCCCTGCGCAAACATTCCATGAGGTAAGTAATGTTGTTGAAGAACAGCTCCATCATGTTAAGTTCTTTGCTGGCCCAAGCTGTCACCCAGTGAGGGCCATATCCACTAGCAACAAACTGCTGAAATGAGCTAACCAGTTTGGGAAGCAGCTGAATGGACATTACAACTGACCTGCAAAAAAAACAATGATTGCAAACTCTACCACAGTAAACAATTCAAGGCAAAAAACGTGACATTACAACTTCACGCCGCTTTAAGTGTGTCTTTCTGAAATGGCTTATACCGCTGGATGTTGTAGCTTGAAGGCTCAGTTTATTCCTTTGGGCATTGCCTTCGGTAGTACCGAAAGCGTCTCGAATAATTTTGGTTTTATTCGGTTTGAAAAAGGTGGGATATTTTGGATGGAGACCTCAAAGAGACTTCAAAAGACTGGAACAATACTGCAATTAAGGGACCATGTGTGAACTGACTTGTGAACGTATCCTTTTGTTCGCGACGTGTGAAAGATTATGAAGTAATCACCGCAGACATTTTATAGATTTGGCTTCTTCGCAACGTATTTTCAAGTTTTGTAAGCTTAAGCTTGTGTATTTTTGAATACAGATCATATTGAGAGCTTTAAAAAGAGATCTTGAACGAGTTGTTTTGGTCACAGAACGCGTTAGAATTTTTTTTCCTAGAGCGGCGGCCATGATTAATTTATGCGTGAACACGTTCCGATGTGTGGTGAATGCCCAGGCCACTTAATGCATTTGAACTTTTCCTTTGACCACAACATTCGAGGAGAGATTTAATTTAGGATTCTTTTCTTTTTGAGGCCGACTGAGTGTTCGATTCAAAGCCGCCGTCAAGTTTTACTCGGAGCAGTGTCGTGTTTCATGTTATCTGTTCCTCCCAGAATATATATGTATTTGATGACTTTTTCTTTCTTTGCTCAATAAAGAAATTAAATTAAAAATTCTTGATTTGTATTTTTTTATTTATAACTCAGTGAGTTAATTTTGCTCCATGCAGCCACGTTAATTCCGACAATCGCAGCGTGTAACTTGGTAAGTTTCTATTTTAAGATAAACAATCAATTGAGGTTTTTTATCGTGTATCTCGTCTAACAACTGAAATAAAACGCATTTGTTTTGTTTAAGAAGATTTCAGGCCAAGTACATCGGTCGAGGCATTACTATGATTTACGTAATTCTCCGGACTCTTTTTAGTAAACACGGATGTTGTTTTGATCAAGCAAGCTTCGCGAGCAAGAAAACCGCAATTTTTGTCCGGTTGTCATGTCAACTGTCTAGAATTGACCAATTGCCGTGTCTTGTCACGTCCCCTGACGCTCGTCACACTCGATGCACGTAATCTTCCCGATTATTTGCTTGCCTTGTTCCATCAGTCGAAAAGATTTTACGCAGAGAATGTTAAAGCAAAGGCAACGGAAACGAAATAAGGTAAAAAAAACATCAACAAATAAAAATGTTTGACGCCAAAGTCGCATTGCCACACGCAACAAGTTTTGTAACTGCTGCTTTGTACCAAGGTAAATAATACTCCGCGGCCATGAATTCAATTCGTGTGCGCTCCCGTGTTTACTTTGAAAAAGGAAACCCTCCCTCTCTCGAGCAAAATTTTGACTCAGAAAAGTTAAAAAGGCGATTATGTAGAATCTTCGATCTTTACTCTCAAATTTCCAAGGCTGTTTACGGCCTTCAAGAAATTGTTCACTCGAACGCGATTTTCGCTGGGAGCGTAAATATTGACCAATTTGTCCGGTTGTTCTGTGGTAATTGACAAAAACCTCCCTTTGATATCTGGTTCAAGTTTGAAATTGACAAGAATGATGGCACCAGCTGTGGCACACATGCTATTAATTTAAAATCAATCAAGCAGATATCATCTTAGTCCCTTGGGTTTTATTTCTTCTCTGTTAATAAAAGAAAAATATCTCACCTACATCAAGAGCTTGCGCTCTTCGGAAACATGCCGTGTTGTCGGCAGAACATCGTTGTGAATAAGTGATGAGTAAGAACAATAGCGTGAATATATGAATGCTCAATGACCCCAGAATTTGGGGTACACACTTAAAGCGGCGTGAAGTTGTCATGAAGACAAAGAGTACCATCAGGTGACAAATAATTTTATTAGGCTTTGGTTTATACACGTAGCATAATGCACCTGCACAGTACATTTCTATATGTCTCTATTTAGAGGTGTAGAACACAGGAAGAATAAGACAGGGAACAATAAAATCTGATACATGCTTGTATGGGAAAAAAGCTGGCTATCATGTAGAATGATTTTAACCCATTGACTACCGGCTGTTTTTACATTTTCGGAGTGATTTTCCACCTATAAACGATGAATAGCAATTCATGACTCTTTATTTGAACTACCAGGGAAAAGTGGTGCTGTCCTAAGCCACTGGAGGCTCAAGGTTTCTGAAAACGTCATTTTGACGTAGCTATTTTTTATCCGTGAAGCGACAACAATGGCCCAAGTTCGGTTTGCTTGCGATTTCTGCTAAATTTACAGCCATTTTTCATCTTTAGCGGCTGCCTGATGAGCATCATTAAGCGTGACGGTAGCTAAGAGTCCACTTTCTCAAAGAACCGAGCAAGGTGATGTACTTTGTTGTTGAATTTGGCTTGTTACTCGACGAACTGGGAATTTGGCCGGTCGAACACTTAGCACCTTTGGGACTCGACTATTGATGAATTTCTCGACCTACCGCCACATATTTTGGAATTTCTGAGTACTGAAGATGACCACAAGCAGGAATTTTTGGCAGTAGGTCGGAGTGGCTGTAGACTTAGTTTATATGTGAAAGAATTGGGAGAAGGAACAGGTGCTGTCAAAAATTCTCGTCATTTCCCAGCATGCAATGTGGTCTAGATGTTGAAAATGGCGGAAAGGCCCGAATGCACTGGAACAAAAGGCTGTATCTATGCTCGGGAGAAGAATATGGAAAAAAAAAAGTCATTTCTAAGCTAGAAAAAGGACTGAATTTCGTTATGATGGTTGAGGTTTGGTTTTTCGGCGATGATTTCCTTAAAAAACATGAAGGCAAAAAGGGGCATTTTTGTGGTTTCTCTTTGACGTTAAAAACGGTCAGTTTTGTTCTTGTCCAAACTCAGAAGGCCATATTTGGTAAAAATCGCTACGTTTCTTGCATTTATTGGATATCCAAATTTAAAGGGCATTCCATTTCGTGCTCACAACTAACAGTTAGGGCAATATTCGTGCGATTGAGAAAGTTGCAATGTTTTGAAGCATGGGAGTTTTTTACGGCCGGTTTTGGCCGGCACGGGTGCCAATGGGTTAATAAGATTTGAAATTTGAACTAACTACAAATGTACCTGTTCGCAGCCAAGTTCGCCACACAACCCTCAATAAACTTCATCCTGATCTTCTTTTCTCCAGTGTAACATATCAACTGACACAGAAGCTTCTCTGCTTCCTGGACCAACCCATCACCCAGCTGGATCTGAAATAAAATATATTTTTTATTGAAATAGTGCTCCCATTAATTTTGTTTTCACTTTTAATTGACTACGCTTACCCATTTTAATTTTTAATCTTAGCCAAGCTACAGTACTGTGATGGCCTACAAAATCCTCATCCCAACTGACCCACTGCTAAAACATGGTCAGTTCTCAATGCTGGTGGTTTGCCAGCCACATACTGTAGTTTCTCCATGTATTACCAGTAAGTTGTGTCCCGAGAAAAGAGACTTTGCTTCATAATGTTGTTTCACTCAGGTGCAACTAGTGATATGCATGTAGTGATGCACTGCTTGGTCCCATTCAGTGGAAAGAATGTGTAGCAATTCACAGGGTATTCATTAGCGATCGGAGAATTCTCCAGCTACTATGCAGAATTCTCCTACTAAATTTCACTTGCTCCCTGAAAGAGCTTTGCCCTTTCATAATAATCTTTCAACTTTATTCTCCTGTTACTACAATTCTTAATGGAAACCCTGACCTGGGTGCTTCTCTCAATAGAAACAAAGTAACTCTGGGCATGTGGGCCACCATCTAGTGTTACATGATTTTGGGACTTAACTTATCTTTCCCACTTTAATTGAAACAGAAACAAATCAAAACTCAATTTCAGATCAGAGCCAGTACTTACAGCATTATCATCCTGTATTAGATCCCAGAGCAACGTCTTGCCTTCCTCGCACACTGAGTTCAAATCAAATCCTAAGCTCCTTTCTCTCTCATCTCCCTCATCCTGCATGACACGCAAGGCAGCCACTGTCTTCAGCTGCGTCAGCTCATCAACACCTTCTGCATCAAACTCATCCAGGTCCTGCCTATCAGATAGTGAGCTACCGTGACTATTTGTACAGCTGGTGCTGTCAATATCACCCTCTTCTCCACCTGTTTTCTCTTGACTGGAGTAATCCTCAGTTTGGCCAGGGTATGACTGTGTAAGTTCATGGGGGTGTGGCAGCTCTTCGGTCTCCATATCAGCACTCCCTTGTGAAGACAGACTAGAGAGAAAATGTGTGCTATTAGTCTCACCACTGTGTTCCTGCTGTTTCCCTACTTTCACTTGCTGTATTTCCTCTTACTAAGAAGTCAGAGAGAATCCTTAATTTAGCTTATAAAATTTCTAGAGCTAAATCAGCAATTACCAAACCTCATACACATACAACTGCTTCACAGTCCATCTAATCTAATCACTGATCAATGATCGCTTTACCAAATTTCCAAAAAAGTAAAAAGTGGATATTGTTGCCATAGCAACAGTAGCCAAAATAAGAGGGTATGAAATTGCCATAACACAATAAATTATTAACACACTCTGCATGTACAAATTGTGACCCTCCATGGGAAAACAGGGATAAAGGTGATAGCATGCTCACAACACGCTAACAGCACGCTTAATGTGTCCTAAGACACACTTTATGCGCATATTTAATTCGTTGAACAATAAAGGACACATTAGGTTTTGTTTAGGATATGTTAACACGCTAAACCTTTTGTTGGATTTGCGTGCTAAACCTTGACACGCTTAGCATGTGAGTTGCACGCTAAAACACACTACAGCACACTGGGGCAAAAAGAAAAATGGCAGAAATATTTTGATACGTTGTTTATTAAGTTTGACAAATTAAATTCTCACAAAGAAAGAAGAAAATCGACTTTGTGAGGAAATCACTGTAATCGTCCCATCAGACGGCGACGAAAACAGAGACTCTATCAGAAAGAAAACTTGACAGATTGATCACCTTTTAAATAAAATCTAAGTGATGTACTTGAAATGCAAGAATTATTATGACCTTTCATATTTTCTTACTTCACCATCCAGCATGCAAGATTGCCGTTGCTTTATCCGCGGTCGTGATATTTTTGCCACTAACTGACTCATAAAAACACACACACACAAAAAAAACAAAAACATTATCAAACCATTGCTAGCCAGTATACGTTTATCCTCTTATTATCATGGAGAGTTCAAGAATGGAAGTTTCGTATTTGCATGTCATGTCGGAAGATGTCCAAAGTTTTGATGAAGTTGCCGAGTTATACTTTGAAGCATGAGACAATGTTGACAATGAAGAGATCGAAGAATCACCGTGGGATGATGAGTCAGAGAGTGACGAAGAATCCAGTGACAATGATTCTATATGCAATGACAGCCTGGAAACAGACTTATCAGAGAAAGCGAAAATAACTTGATTCCATCAATAGTACGTGCAACTGTAAATTTGGCGAAAATAAGAAACCGTGTAGTGCTGGCCATCAATCAAATTGCACGTGCAGAATTCTGTAAATTTGAATATGCGCGAGAACTTTTTGAACATTCCACAGTAGCAGATGCACGCGTAAAATTGGTCTTTCAGTTAAAAAGATTGTATTTCTTTGCTAGTTCTTTTTTACTGCTGATATTTTGTGGGTAATGGGTTCAACTGTTTAAACGAAGTAACCTTCTTGCCGCTGCCGCCGCCTGTTGGCAGGGAAATAACTTTCAAAACAATACCACAGAAGCGAGTTGTTGTGGTTTTCTTCGTTTCAGTTCAGGACGAAAAAAATGCATTTGCACTGAAAGGCATTGAAGTTTTATGGCGCTTCATGCAACATTTAGATCGACTCATAAGTCATGTATTCTTTATTCGGTAAAGCAAATGAAAATATGAAATTGATGAAACACACCAAACTCGCCATCAGATTAGAAAAGATTCGACGAATTGCCTGACCTGATCCTCTTCATTGTCGACTATTTATGTTTCT
The DNA here is from genome assembly GCA_016490735.1 of Pachyseris speciosa. NCBI lineage: Eukaryota > Metazoa > Cnidaria > Anthozoa > Scleractinia > Pachyseridae > Pachyseris > Pachyseris speciosa. The sequence goes on along the minus strand of JAEMWC010000563.1, from coordinate 201,063 downwards.
TCTGAGTATGGAGGTTCAATGGATAGGTCGACCTCATAATCCAAAAGGAAATTTGTAGCGGATTATCCGCCATGCTTGAAACTGCTTTGGGCTACTCATTCAATTGTCGCCTCTTGGAAGCCGCCGGAAATTTGATTGACGGAAGCAAAAAATGCAGTTCTTGGTTGAGGTTTGAGCTTCAAAGTTCGCGTGTTATTGAAAAGTGCAGCACACTGAGACGAATCTAAACAAATCATCAATTTTTGTTGCTCGATGTTTTCTTTTAAATCCATGAGGGGAAATGGAACTGTGGGTTCAGCAAGCATTAGTCAAGCTCGGTCAAGTGTTGTTCCTTCCGGCTGACATACTAGTAAAAAATTGAGTTCAAGAATTGAGCGACAGCGAACGAAACTTTAGATACGTCGTTGATCTACAATCAAATCCAAGAAACTTTAAATATGCGGCCATTTCATGGACAGTGAGTTTCACAGAACAGTAAGTAATTGTTTGCATTGCTAATCTCTGGTCTTTTTTTTTTTCGGAAACTCTTTCAGCACGCTAGTTAAATTTTTTAAAGTTACACCTCGCACGCTAAGCGTGTTGTGTTATTTTGCACACTAACCGTGTTCTCACACGCTAGCTTTTGTTTTCAAACCTTAACACGCTTCTTTGTTTGGCTTCATTGTTCGTGTGCACACGCTTTATTGTTTTAAGAAACAAAGAAGTTTGCTAATGTAGTGTGCTCCTGAACACACTTTAAGCGTGCTAAAGCCAATTTCTTTTGTTTTAAAGTGGAAGCGTGTTGTGAGCATGCTATCACCTTTATCCCTGTTTTCCCATGGAGGGTCACAATTCAGAAATACATTGTATAAAAACCAGGTACCTGTTCTTGATATCTAAATTGAGGCAGATTCACTCTATTTAATTATTTAAATCAAATACAGATTTATGCATTAGCCAGATTTACGCACTAAAGGGAGAAGAGCAATGGACATTGGTTACATAATAATTTATATGCAGAAGAGACATTGGCGATTTATCCAGACCAAGCAATTCTCTGTCTTGCAAAGGTATGGTACGCAAATTTGTTCAAATTTGTGCCAATGTAAATTAATTGCTAATTTATGAAGTGGAAAGCGTAGTACATACTGGGTGTATTTTTGCTGATGAGGCATCGGTGATTCATCCAGGTCAAGCTGTTCTCCATCGCAGCTGATGTCACTCAAGCTCCCACTCCTACTGCTACTCTGGCTGAGGCTGGCTGTTCGGCTGAATTTCCTCTGCATGGCTGAAGCCACTGCAGCACTGGTGCTGCCTGAAAATAATAACATTATTTAATAATTGTCACCCTTCACGCGAAAAGGGAGCTTATCAAAATTTCACGGTGACGCCGATTTCATGGTAGATGCTGTGAAATGTATTGAAACAAGCTGAATTTCTGTGAAATTCTTTTAAAATGGCATGAACTCAGCAGGAAATTTTATCATACCACCGTGAAATTGTTCACGCCGTGAAGAAACACCCATGACTTTACTGCATGAAAAAAATTTCCACGTGAAATAATTTCACGCCGTGAAAAAGTAAATTCACACTGAAGGTTGGATTTCCTTTTTGCGTGTGAAAAACGCGATTGTAAAATTTTGCACTGAAACTTTTGCTGAATGCACTTGTAATCCTTTTGTTTTTAAAACAAGTCTTTAGTGCAATTAAAATTGATTAAAGATCTTTGTTTCAGCAGCAAAAGCGTCTGGAACAAGGACAAATTTTGTCTACTGTGCTGAAAACAGTGCAGAAATTTGCATATGTCAAAACTCTTTAAAAGGTTTTCCTTTTCATCCGGCGACTAGGAATTTTTGTCTGCAGTGGAGTATTTACAAATGTTGGGGCAATTCAAAATTTCACCATGCGAATTCACACTGATGCTGGTTCACAGCAGTTTTATAAAGGCTCGTATGAGTACCTTCGGACGTTTTTTCGTCGAATGTTTCGACTACATCGTTGATTTTCTAACGAAAACTTCGATCAACTGTTTTGTGTGATGGCATTTACCAGTTCGCTTAACTGTTTTGAATTCATCGAATACCTATGCAGAGTATGTTTCACACACTGGAAGATGATAGCATTATTCGGTTTCTGAAGTACAAAATGGTTAAACCTTTCGTCGTTTTTTTCCAAATCAGGTAGTTTTCTTAAGACTTTCCCCATCCCCATTGTAATTAATCTGCATGTATTGGCATCGTCAATTTCACGGAGCTTATAGTTCACGACATGACTTCATTAAATTTCACGGCATGAAGTTTTTCACGGTGAATGAATTTCACGACCAGAGTGAAAAGGTTTTGTAGAGGAGAGAACATGCCATGATGTTTTAAATTCACAGAGTGAAATATTAAATTAATAAATTTCACGGTTCACTATGAAATCCCTAAGCCCCCTTTTCGTGTGAAAGGTTATCTCTCACTTAGTACCCACGCTGTGATTGGTCAATTTTGAGGGCTGTATTCTACAGTACGGCCCGCTTGACTTCAACTAGTGCTCTTTCCCGTGCGCCGGATAAACCACAGAGACATAATAAATATATTACTGAGCTTGTTTTCTCGGTCCGTACTGTAAGTTACAGATCCTCTTTTTTCCCCTTAATTTATGGCCCACGCACTTCATGCTTGGACCATAAATCAACAGGAAAAAAACTCAGTCCGTAACTTACAGTACGGACCTTGAACTTGGTTAGTAAGAGGTATTCATTTACTGACAGCAAATTAACTGACTGAATAGTTCCACTAATAGTTCCACGTTTCAATACCCACTACATGAAAGACTCTGTCGCATATAGAGGCTGAGGTTGTTTACCATTTACCAAATAACTCTGGAAATTTCAGTTGGAATGTAAATGGAAAGCCTATTTTGGTCTTCCCAAATGGAAAATTTCCAGGGAAAACGAAATTTCTTGAAAGGTAGTCCAAAAAAATGGAATTTCCAAATAGAAATGTGCGTTCCATTTACTCATTTCTACCAGTTCCAGGCCTTTCGGCTTGGATCACTCTGTAAACCTGACCGTTGGGAATGTTTGTGTAAATGGAACATGTGCGTTCCATCGAAATTTTCATTTGGGTGTTTGATGCGTACCATTTACTGCAACCGTCGACCAACCGGTTTTCCTGTGTAAATGGTAAACAACCTCAGTCTTATGGAACGTAGTGACCAATAATCATAGTGCCCTGGCAAATGACATTCCATACCATAACCTCAGAGTAAAGTTTAAATCTTTAATTACCTTCAATGAGTTTAGCTTTAAGATAACATCTGCATCTACTTGTAGTTTTAGAAAAGATGAATTTGTCCATAATTCACATAAATATTTCTTGTTTTAAGTTTTGTATAGTCATAAGTTAGCTGTAAACGACCCCACAAGCTCATGTACCTTTAATTAACACTTATCATTTTAAAATAAAGGCTATCCATCCATCCACTGACTTAGCTTGTTAAACAAACACCTCTTTGAGGCAGTGTTTGTGATGAGATCCTTTAACGACCACAAAAACTATGAACTGTTAGGCTGGTAATACTTAATTACTGTTCCTGGGGCTGCATAAGGTACTGTATTTACTCGTCTATAAGCCGATCCTGGCTATAAGCCGAGACCCTAAACTTAGCAACTGGAGTAGTGGCCAGATGTTCACCAAAAAAACCCAGAAAACTCTTGGCTATAAGCCGAGACTCAAAAATCGAATACCGAAGTTCCGTGGAGAAAGAAAAAACACATGGATCGTGTGCAACACTTCAGCGAGAATTATGTTGAAAATCTAAAAAATTTAATGCCATACCTTCACCATAAAGGAATTTTAACGAACCTTGTAAGTTTTAGGAAATGTTTGGAACCTTTTTATGCCAAAAAACTCAAAACACTTCCAAAACACAAAAGATCGAAGTTGTAAACGACCCGCCATCTTGTATGACCTGGAAGGCTAGGTGAGAGAGAGGTTACCAAGCAAGCAACGTGCTTTGAGCTGGTCACGTTCGGTTGTGCTTGATCCCAAAAGCAGAAACAGGATGGTTTTGCTCAAGTTTATTGAAGAATTTCTTTCACAAATAACATCACAAAGTAGACCCAATTAATTCACAGGAAATGTGATGACTTCTGTGGAGATAACAATTAACCTTATAGTAGGGTATGTGAAGCAACAAACGGGTTAAGTGTGATGTCAACGACGACTGATGAAAGCTTCCTTGAAGCAAAACTAGCAAATGGCTCCTTTATGAGCCACCACATATACAAAAGTCAATGATAACACAGAAAACTTGTTTTTGTCTCTCATTTTTATTGTTGTCTTTGGGTCTTTGAACTTTTTCCCCCCGAAAATTATCGGCTATAAGCCGAACCCCCTTCTCTGGTGGAAAATTTACTCTCGGTGGTTTAATTTAACAGAAAAATCACTCAGCTTATAGTCAAATAAATATGGTAGTTTCACATGTAGTAGCTTTTGAATTTGTGAGCCAAATCCTGGAGTGAAGTGAAAGTTACTGAGCACTATAATATTTTGAGGCTTTGCCATTTTACAGTTGCATGCTCAGTGACCTGGCCTATGAATGGAAACAAGGCTGTTGGTGACCTTGTTTTGATACAGACCTCACTGCTTTTCTCATGTAAATCATGTTGTCCTTATGCTAACTAGTCCAAATTTGCATGAGAAAGACAGAGGTTTTAACAAAAACAAGGTCACCTCCAGCCTTGCTACCACTCAAAGGCCAGGTCACTGAACACACAATTGTAAAATGAGCTCTTTGCTGTGCAAAGTTATCTGATTATTAATAGTAACATAGCTCCTGGGAAGCACATTACACCAAGATGAATGAAACTACATCTACAAACAAAAAATGCTTTGTGCCTCATGTTCTTTTTACTATAATTCTTAAAGTACCTACTTGCTGTAAGTGGTCCATGGACTGGACTGGTAGAATGCACTGAAGGTCCAGCATCAGGGACTGTTGAAGAAAGCCCTGCCCTCCAGACAATTCTGATCAGAACAGAAGCCAGGTAAAGTGTCTGCCGTGTGTGTGCCATCGGCGGCAGCTTGGATACCAAGTCCAGCAAATACAGGATTGACGGCATGTCCATGTGCTTTGTGAGAGCTGTTAGTAGGTCATGGACATGTCGACTTGCATGCTTGAGCTGCATTGAAACCAATCAAGCTAAATATATTAGCATATATGAAGGTACAGTACATTGTAAATAACAAATTAATTATGCTTGAGCTACACTGAAATTGAATGTAACTTCATATTGAAACCAATTGAGGCTCAGGTTGAATATATTATAGTGTCAGGAGGTACACTGTAAACAACAAATTATGTGTCACCAAATTAATATGTCCACATAGAGTTTGCTTTATATACTTACAACGTAGAGATTTTAGAGTACCTCCACACCCACCTCTACATACTGATGTAGGTGCAGAAAGAAAACATTGAATACACTATTTTGCTAATGATCAGTTCCTGGTGAATTGTGGGTAGATCCAGTCCTTTATGGGGGCAAACAGCCAGTTTAGGATGTAATTTGAAATTCTAATTTTGATTGTTTGCTCCCACAAAAGACTGGATCTACCCACAATTCATCAGGAACTGATCATTAGCAAAATGGTGTCTTGAAAGGGGCATCGGCTAATTACATTTTTGTTTATACTGCGTGAAAGTAAAGAGTGAAAATGACTTCAATAAACTACCCTGAATTTGGAAAAAAATTTGGTTTTAATTAGTGAAATTTTACCTCAAACAAAAATTTACAGACTGAAGTGTGAGAAGCCAAATATTGACACTGTAAATCACTAAAGGAAAATATGTTTCAAGGAAATGTATTCCCTTGCCATGTCAACCTGATTGTTACAGTTGCCATACCTGTGCTGCAAGCCAAATGCAGTCCAAGTGTGAAGTTGTGAGATATGTCTCCCGTGCCAGATAATTTAAAATGATCTGAGACTGCTTCAGCAGCTAAAAAGGAAAACATACCAGTAAATGTATGGATTTCAATGTAGTACAAAGGCATGACTGTCTGGTTGGAATTCAAATAGCATGATCGAAGCTTTCAAGTAACAAGAGGCTACAATTAGCCTAAACTCGGGCTTGCAAAAAACAGTATTGTATCCCTAATTTAGCACTAAACAAAAGAATAGAGAGAAGTCTGTCTTTCTTACATCGGACGCATTGTGCTTAGCTTGTGTTGGAGTCTATTTCTTTAGACCCCTATCAACATATATCCCTCTAAAATTACAAAATTGCTTTACAGTTCAACCACTGAGAACAATAATTGTGACCTTATTTAGGAAAAGGGGGATTAAGGTGAATAACAAAAAAAACGTGTTAGTGATCGTTTTAAACGCAAACGCGTTAAAACACTGTTAAAATTATTTAAACAACGTTTAAACACACAAAAAATGTGCATGTAAGATTTTATGTCGAAAGAGCTTTACACAAACGACACGTTTAAATGCTGTTAATTTACCTCAAATGAGCGCATATATTAGATGGATGCTTGCTTCATTATTGGGCGTCATCCAGGCTTACTCTGATTTATTTGAAGCAATGAAGCTTGACAAACCATCGAATTATTGAATGTTTAAGTCGTTGCAAGGACTCAGAACAGAGAAGAAATGTGGGATCAAAAGTCCAACCAAATATGGCGGCATTCATTGAGGAAGAAAAAAAATCAATAAACACTCAGTGCACTCGCAGTTCAACAATATAGTGACAACTGAAAGAATCACTAACATAAATATGATGGAAAGCCTGTTCTTGAACGCCGAGGCAGTTCCGGAAAAATCAATTCGCTGATCAGAAAACCTTGAGGACCCTTGAGCTGTCAAACCGGTTAACACCTGTCAACCTCTCGAGTTTTACAACAGAAAAGCCGAGACCCGGGGAGGTACTCCCAGAAAAATTGGGTGGGGGTGTGCGGCCCGCTTCCTGAAACCCTTACCCTATTTCAGACCAAAATCTGCGATTTTGCCTACCCTATTTCAGACCTAACAAAAAATTTGATACCTTATTTCACGTACACAGTTGGTGTAAACATAATTAAAAGGCAAAAAAGAAGGGCTTTTGTTGATGGTCTTATCGGCTAAAGATATAAGAAGTAGCTTCTTCTAAAAAACATACTGAATTCAAGACTAGAGTGCACAAAAACCATACCTTATTTCAGACCAAAATGGTCAAAATTAATACCCTATTTCAGACCAAAACGGTTAAAAAACCATACCCTTTGGGGCCGCACATACCTATATAGCCCATATAAGGCAGTACCCCCCCCCCCCCCCCCCCGGGAGCTGAGAGGAGTGAGCAACGAAGTCGCGAGAGGTCGACTTCGTTTTCATTTGCGTTTCGTGCCAAGAATGGAGAGTTTGGAAGAAGAGAATCAGTTATGGCTTTCGCAATCAACTCCATGTTGGAATTTCAACCGCAAGTCACATTTCGTTGTGCATAATAATGTTTGATTGACAACATTATCCCCAAGTGTCCCAAAGATCTACTCTGATTGGTCTAAGCGCAGCGACCACTTTTTGGGTCGCGTCAATCATCCCGCGCCATATTAAAAAAGACTAAGGGCTTTTTCGAAAGTCTACCACTTTCACTGAATCACTCCCTACTTCTCTCCCAACTGGACATTTAGGTTTCTGTCTCCCAAGCATAACAATGGGGAGATTTTTCAACCCAGTAGTATTCAATAATGGTCAAGTCAATGCGATGTTTACTTTGTCACATTTCAATTAAATTTTGTTATGTGATGCACTCGTTCTTCTGATGGTGGTTTGTCGAACTGCCTGTTTTCTGTCATTTTCTATTTTCTCGAAGCATTATGGTACGCACAATCCAATTATTTAGTCACTATGGGGCGAAAAGCTGATATTTTCTTTGTTACGGGGTGGGCATCACAACATCGTGACCAGTGACCCTGAATATTCATGTTATTCGGGCGATAACATGAAACATGATGAAGGCCTGCGGCGGCATTACTTCAATTCTGCTTCACTCTGACTGGCGATGTGCTTTTGTCGCCAAAAATTCCGAAGAGGAAAAATGAAGGAGTTTAATGTGAAGGTTTTACAGAATATAAAAAGATTACAACAAGCTTGAGAAAAAGGATTGACTGGCCTGATGGTGAAGCCTGATACGCTGATAGAAACATTTTGAAGTGTCGTTAGGATGTTCGCGTTTCTTTGAGCAATATTATTGGCTATTTTATTCAACATGAAAACTGCAGAATCCATAGGCTCAAATGCAACTGCTTGCTCCAATCTTAGCAAGACTCCAAAACCGCATCTTCTTGCCTGTGTGTGCTAATGGTCTGTTTGCCATTGTTGATAGCACGACATTCTTGCACTGCAAGTCTGAAGTTGGTGTGCATGAGTCGCTCACAGAAAAAAGCGATATTATAGACGGTATGTGAGTATTACTGCAAGACAATTTTTTGGCCACCTCCCATGTAGAAAGGAAAGGCGAAAGGTAAGTTGCTAGTGAATTGATCATTTTGACACAGTGGGTTGGAAGACATGCACCCTGATTTCGTATTCATATAATAGAACAGGTAATT
>JAEMWC010000563.1:177500-182500 GCA_016490735.1 Pachyseris speciosa | reverse complement strand
TCTCACTTCGTTTGGAGTCCATAATTATTGCAGAGGTGATGAGACCACTTCTAACCGTTGTTTCAAGAAACAGATAAATATATGAGTGTCTGAGTATTGCATGATGGAAATAAAAAAAGGCAAAATAATTCTCCAGTTACACATAATTTGTGGTCACCTTTTTTTTTCTATAATTCTGCACTTTTGCAAGGGCAAACAAAATTTTGCCATGGCAAGTATATCATCTGGCATACTTACCTGGCTGATGACTTTGATAAAAACAAATACATGTATGGATCCCTGTATGAAAACAGTAACTTACCGGTACCTACATGTATGCATGTATGCACACTATAGGTGTTACTCAAAGACAAGGGCAATGATTTGGAGCATTCTGCACATATACGTGACAGGATATGTGCATGTACTTGTTAGCCAAGGTTAATAACTATGCCAGTAGTCCATTTATCACAGTTTTAACATACAGTGTATATAAATTATGGTATTAACAAACACAGTTAACATACCACTGCCTGTCAACTTCAGCTGCTGGGTCAGTTTGGAAGGGATCCATAAACATGTGAACTTGGTTCTAAATAATAACAGAATCAGCTTAACCCATTGACTACCGGCGGTTTTTACATTTTCGGAGTGATTTTCCACCTATAAACAATGAATAGCAATTCATGACTCTTTATTTGAACTACCAGGGAAAAGTGGTGCTGTCCTAAGCCACTGGAGGCTCAAGGTTTCTGAAAACGTCATTTTGATGTAGCTATTTCTTATCCGTGAAGCGACAACAATGGCCCAAGTTCGGTTTGCTGGCGATTTCTGCTAAATTTACAGCCATTTTTCATCTTTAGCGGCTGCCTGATGAGCATCATTAAGCGTGACGGTAGCTAAGAGTCCACTTTCTCAAAGAACCGAGCAAGGTGATGTACTTTGTTGTTGAATTTGGCTTGTCACTCGATGAACTGGGAATTTGGCCGGTCGAACACTTAGTGTCTTTGGGACTCGACTATTGATGAATTTCTCGACCTAACGCCACATATTTTGGAATTTCTGAGTACTGAAGATGACCACAAGCAGGAATTTTTGGCAGTAGGTCGGAGTGGCTGTAGACTTAGTTTATATGTGAAAGAATTGGGAGAAGGAACGGGTGCTGTCAAAAATTCTCATCATTTCCCAGCATGCAATGTGGTCTAGATGTTGAAAATGGCAGAAAGGCCCGAATGCACTGGAACAAAAGGCTGTATTTACACTCGGGAAAAGAATATGAACAAAAAAGTCATTTCTAAGCTAGAAAAAGGACTGAATTTCGTTATGGTGGTTGAAGTTTGGTTTTACGGCGATGATTTCCTTAAAAAACATGAAGGCAAAAAGGGGCATTTTTGTGGTTTCTCTTCGACGTTAAAAACGGTCAGTTTCGTTCTTGTCCGAACTCAAAAGGCCATATTTGGTCAAAATCGCTACGTTTCTTGCATTTATTGGATATCCAAATTTAAAGGGCATTCCATTTCGTGCTCACAACTAACAGTTAAGGCAATATTCGTGCCATTGAGAAAGTTGCAATGTTTTGAAGCATGGGAGTTTTTTACGGCCGGTTTTGGCCGGCACGGGTGCCAATGGGTTAAGTTACTGTGACATCAAAACAGAAAAAATTTGCAATATTTATTACTCTTGATAGCCAAGTTAATCTTTTGTCTCACGATTGAGTCACAAAGATGTGGATCGCGACGTTTTGACCACTATACTGCTGGTCTTCATCAGGCGATGGTGTCGACTGGCTGTGTGTGAGTATAAGAAGCACCATGGCTGGCGGTGATTGGTCCATTTCGATCCTCTCTTAGGCTGTTGTTGATTGGAGGATTTCGATCCTTATCGTTCAGACTAGAAATTGTTCCCTCAGCGGTCCGCTTTGGTACTGATCGGCTGTTGTGGTGTTTGATCGTGGGCATCCACGCTTCAGGAATTTCAATTCCACTGTCCCTGTTGATGTTGTTAGGGTGAAGTCTTATGTGAATAGCCTGTACGATCGATCTTAACACCTCACAACAAAACCATCAGTTACCTCTCGTGAAAAGAAACACCTCTCATCGGTCCTTGTTTCCAACGGTTATCCGTTTTCGTTTGTAAAAAATCTTACGAAAACCAAGGGACAAACAACCACTAAAGAACCTGAACCCGAAATTAAATCTACTGTGGTTCTGCCATATATCAAAGGCACATCGGAGGCTCTTCGCCGTTGCCTACAACAACGCATACGGACTGTTTTCAGATCTGACACAACTCTTAGATCACACCTAGTGCGACCTAAGGACATTGTCGATCCAGTAAATCAAGACGGAGTAGTCTACAAGATTCCCTGCAAATGTGGCAAGGTTTATATTGGAGAGACGGGAAGATCTATGCATGAACGGATTAAGGAACACGATAGAGACATATGGCTTGCTCGAACCCAATCCTCCGCCGTTTCAGAACATAGCAACGCGACTGGACATTATCCGCTCTGGGACGAAGTTAAATTTATTGACCGAGACCCACATTGGTACACCCGTAGGGTTAAAGAGGCTATTCACATAAGACTTCACCCTAACAACATCAACAGGAACAGTGGAATTGAAATTCCTGAAGCATGGATGCCCACGATCAAACACCACAACAGCCGATCAGTACCAAAGCGAACCACTGAGGGGACAATTTCTAGTCTGAACGACAAGGATCGAAATCCTCCAATCAACAACAACAGCCTAAGCGAGGATCGAAACGCACCAATTACCACCAGCCACGGTGCTTCTTATACTCACACGCAGCCAGTCAACACCATCGCCTGATGAAGACCAGCAGTATAGCGGTCGAAAGGTTGCAATCCACATCTTTGTGACTCAATCATGAGACAAAAGATTAACTCAGCTATCATTTGTGACCCTCCATGGGAAAACAGTGAATAAGGTGATCGCACAGACACGGCACAGTCCTAACACGTTCGCACATTACTTGTCTAACACGATTAGCGTGCGCTTATGCATAAAAACACAAAAGAATAGGAGAGACGTGTTAGTGCCCTTTGTTAACAGTGTTTAACACAGTGGGCCTTTTAACACGCAAGTTTAACACGGTAAATTTCTTTCTTCTTGACACTCTTGGTAGCTCTGTGTTAACACGGTTGACAAATAGGGATGGCGAATGGTAAATCAGAGACTTTCCGAGACAGCCAGACTGACATATTTTCTGCGAGTCTGAGAGCTTCTTAGCCTTGCAAAAGAAATCGATACTATGACATGACGTTGCGAACAATCCAGTGAAATTTGACAAAAACTCATTGAGACACGTATTTTTTGAAGAACCATTCGCCACCCCTACAATGGTACGAAAGCCAGAGAAGAGATAAACTACATTTTCATATTACTTTTCACTCTTCCAGTGAAAGGCTTCAACAAAGTAAAAACAATTATTTTCACTGAAAGTCAAAGACAATTCTTCTTGAGTCCCTTGACAGAGGTTTTGATTTATCGAACGGAACGCTCACGGAGATATTTATCGGTTGCAGATCTATGTCATGTGCTAGGCAACCTGTTGCAGAGTGATGATATTTCATTCGATCATGTTTCATACCGCAGCATTTGGCGGTCTTCGATATATTTCAGAGCAACATTTTGAGATTTCTTTGCCAGCATGTTAGAAAACATTGTTTACCTTTTTGCTACTGTGCTATCATTAACTAACAGCATTTATTCTAAGCCAAACAAGAAAGTGTAGTTTCGGAACTCTTTTCACATCTTCGAAAGCCAGTTAACAGCAATTTGTGGGTTTATCCAGCGGTGTGAGAAAATTCAAAAGTATTCAGTAACGAAACAAATAATATCAGTAAGAGCAAAGCAAGCGAAATTCAAAGCAAGTCTTTCTCTGGATGAAAACGGCAACTGGTTGCCGTAGAGTTTGCAATTACTGTAATATAATGTGTGTAGTTACGAACGAGCCGAAGTTGACACTGAAATCAAACGCGAAAAGTTGATAGTATATTTCATGATGCTCCGCGATACATCGGAGAAATTACTTCCCGCTTGAATTACGGGGTTCGTTGGGTTTTCTTTGGTTTTCTTTTATTGACAAGATTATTCTATAGTAGTAAGTTTCAATTTTGGCTGTTTCAGTCGTTTTGTTTCGGTGGTTTTGTTTTGTTGACGAGGTTATTAGATTCTAGTTTCGGTCGTTTCGTTTCATTCGTTTTGGTGGTTTTGTTTTGTTGACAAGGTTATTCAGTGTGTAGTTCATGTTTTGGCGGTTTCGGTCGTTTCGTTTAAGTGGTTTTGTTTAGTTCTGGGTTTTACTACATCCCTTTGAAAAGATAGTCCTTCGCAACGGCAATTGTTGAAAAAGTTTTCATACCGATAAGACGGCCAGTTACTGCATGCGATGTGCACTCGATGTCCACTGTTCAGCGTGTTCTCAATGTCAGATGCTCAGCGTGCAGGTGGTACCTGCTCAGCGTGTTAGAAGTTGACACGGTAAGTGTGTTTGAAGAGAGCCAAAGCACACACAACGCTCATTGTACGCTCTTTTGCCTTTAGCGTGCGTGAAAAACAAAGACTTTAACTTTAATGAGGTAGGCTACTCGCACGCAAACGAACGTGTTGAGTCACGCTCCTTTTGTCTCAACGTGCGAACATGCTGTGTACGTGCATTCACTTTATTCACTGTTTTCCCATGGAGGGTCACATTTGAAACCACGATGACAAATACCTTTCATAATATTTATTACTCTTAGCCACAAACACTTAAAATAATACTGGTAATTAAAAAGAGAAACTTTTTTGGATAAAGTATGTAGACATGCATGTACACAGCTTTCTAACACTTTTCAAACACAAACTATGCTTCCTTTTCAATTTGACAAATCAAGCAGGACAAAAAGCAGCATTGACAGAAAGATGGGAAGTTACTACCAATGTCATCCTAAGGGAAACAAGAAGTCCCTGTTCAAAATTATAGCAAAACTGAAAAGGTTGGAATCATTACTA
>JAEMWC010000563.1:162500-172500 GCA_016490735.1 Pachyseris speciosa | reverse complement strand
ATTCTAGAGAACTACCTAAGGTTTTCAAAATCAAGCCAATTTTCATGTTTTATGAATACCGTAAAAACTCGTGTATAAGCCACACTTTTTCGCCGAAATTTTGGTCTCAAAATCGTGGGTGCGTTTCATACACAAGACTATTGCTTTCAGAGGGAGTAAACTTACTTCTATATGGGGTCACAAATACTGAAATAGCACCAAAAACCTTCAGTGAATAAACATTAAACACATGCATTGCTTTCGGTAGAAATGGTGGCTTCTAAAGGAGCCATTTGTATCTTCAGGTTCAAAACCTGAATCTTGCTCGCCAGTCATTCTGAACTCTAACTGGGATGGAATCTCCATACTTCCACAAAAGATTTTTACAATGTCGTCTTCGACTGATCACTTCAATCTCTCCACTATGTGAGAGAAAATACCACGCTATTCAAGAGAACTCGTGAGGAAAATGGCCGACCGTTTCGTTGCCTTTCATTACTAGTCTTGCATGGCGTGTTTATCCTTGGGGTTGTTAAACTCTCATTTAGCGACAAGTTTTTATCCGACCGATAGCTTCCGTATGTCTTTACAAACACTATCCAGACAATGTCTGTGTGGTTACTAAGCAAACGTTTTGAATCATTCTTCTGCTCTGACTTTATTTTTGTTCAAATTTCATCGTTTTCATTTCAACTGTGGACTTTAACAATGAAGACAACCGTTATCAGTTCCAGGAGTTAAGGAAATCGATTAAAGATAAGCTTGTAAATCAGTATTTTAAGCGTAGTTTAATGTCTTAAGGTCGCTGCAAATACACAGCATTAGATTTCGGCAAGTTTATCGTGAACAACATGCACATGTATGCTCTGTGTCCTGATAATGTCGAATTATAGCCTGGGCCAACAATTTATTATAATAATTACTAGTAATAATCATGGATTAGTGAAGTGCATTTGATTCAGTTTTTCTAATCACACATTTGAAAGTACCGTATTTTCCCGTGTATAAGTCGACCTTGTAAGTCTTGAAAATCACTCCAAGTCGACCTCGACTTATACACGCGTCAAAACTCAATGGTCATTCAGCAAGTGGATAAAAAACACTCATTAGCATAACAATAGACTCCAAAGTGAAGAACAAAAGGGAAACAACACAAGTAGTTTAAAGAAGAATATTTAATGCATGGTGGTACAGTATTGAATAAAGAAAAATGTTTAGAAATACAATTGGTTGTTCCATGATTTGTCTATTGATCACACACGCAATACATTCGGTCTTCATTGACATCACACTTAGCCTGTTTGTTGTTTCACATTTTACCCTACTTTAAGCTTGTCTTATCCACAGAAGTTGCCACATTTCCTGTGAGTTAATTGGGTCTACATTATGATGTTATTTATGGGAGAAATTCTTCAATAAACTTGAGCAAAACCATCTTGTTTCTGCTTGTGCAATCGAGTGTGACTCAACCCACGTCACTGGCTTGGTAACATCTCACTTTGGTCGTGGATTAATTACCAGGTTACTACGGTCATGGAAGACGGCATGTTGTTTACGACTTCGTTCTTCTTTGTTTTTGAAGTGTTTTGAGTTTGTTTTGGCATAAAAAGGTTCCAAACATTTCATATAAGTTACAATGTTTGTTAAAATACCTTTATGTTGAAGGTATGGCATTGAATTTTGGAGGTTTTCATCAATATTCTCGCTGAAATGTGTCACTCCATGTCACTCGATCAATGCGATTTTTTCTCCATGGAACTTTTTTGCAACAAACTGCTAAGGATTTTGAACTCAGTTTGTACACCATAAATTAATAAAATCTCAACTTTTAGTCTCAAAAAGTAGGGTGGACTTATACACAGTGTTGACTTATAAACGGGAAAATACAGTAGTTGTGTATTTTGAGAACGATTGTTTTGTATCCAGTTTTCCAGTCAATTTTGTCCAAAATTTGTATCCATACCAAAAACTTTAATAAGGAATTCAATGAATGGCTTGGATAGTTCTTTGAAAAGGAAACTAATGAAGCATCCAAAGCATTCAAACATTCGACTTCCTGTTCTTGGCCAACAAGTTCAGGCAAAACAAATCAGAATCTTGTCTATAAAGAGAGAGTATTTTACCGTTTCAATTGTGCCAAAGAGAACCAAAGATATAAATTTTTCAGCGCTTGTCGAGGCCACAAATAATAAAACACTCCCAAGGGACTCTTTCCAACATATTCTTACTTATGCAAATGAGGCTTAACAACAGACAGCTTCACGTGAGATCGAGGTGATTTGTTCCAGACAGTCCAAGATGGCGTCCAAATCCTGAAGTTGCATGGCAACTGGACGATACCCGCAGGAAATTGTAAAACCCTCAGGAAAATGACTCGATTAGGATGCATTTTCCTTAGTCAAACACAATTACCAATGCCAAACCAATAACTAAAGAGCACAACCAAACCACCTTTCGTTAGCACTTGAAACATAGCATTTAAATGCACCTTAAATGTATTAATTTTTAATTACAAAAATTATATTGTCACCCACCTAATGACAGGTCTGCGCAGTGGAATAATGTATTGCATGATCGCTTGGATGCTAAACCACAAGCGGAGCTGATAATGCAAAGACAAAAAATATTGTAACAGTAATCATTACAACACCATGTTAGCCATGGTTGCTGGTTTGACTGTAAGAACTCACTGCTTATAGAAAGGTCACCCTTACAGCTTCTCTCATTTCACTTACGTAAACTGTTGCATTTATTTTATGGTTGTAGTAAAATTTGCATGTTCTTTACCTGGGTAACAATGTTTATAAGATGATGAGCGACTGGAAATGGTAAAGCAGCAGGATCAGCATCTTGGAATGCTTCTCTGATTGCAGACAGGCCACCTTTGTCACAAAAGTATGCTACATTGATCAGGAGAGCTTCTGGAACTTCCCCATCCTGTAACATCAAATAAAACATTTATCACCCTCCAATAACAAATAAAACAATTTTACCAAAGCCCAAAGGGCACAAGTTTGTGTCCCTGTTATTTGATAGTCTGAGTATTATTATTAGCACCACAAGCAACTTACAGTAATTAATCTAGCTGGCCAAAGATGACTATTGTAGCTTGCTTACAGTAATAGCTTATTCATACTCATTTTTGTGCATACTTGATTTCATGAAAAATTTCGAGGCTTTCTTTGCGAGTATTTAATTTCACAATTTGGAGCATTTTCAATTTTACAATATCACCCTGTCTTAAGTCCCACAAAAATCCAAATAATAAAGACCAGTCACTTTGGAAGACATTTTCGTTAACTGTTCCAGCAGCCAAATAACAGCAACAACAATAAGCACATCAAAATTGTCAAAAAGTCTCACAAAAAAGCTCAAGCTACAATAGCATTATGAGTTTTGTATGAGCATCCAATTTGAGACTTTTTAGCAACCGTTACTTTTGTACTGTTTTGCTTAGTTTTAGCAAGTATTAAATTTCACTAATTTTTTGAAATCGCAATTAGTATGAATACAGTAGTGTACCCCTCAGCAAGTTACAAGACCCCACCCCACTCCTGTCCCCTTTCCTTCCACTACTTGGCAAATGACGCTGCTTCTAGCTGTTAACAAATTTCAAATCACACAGGACAAAAAGCTCTTCTTTCTCATTTAAATCCTACACTCCACCATGCAACAGAATGCTATAATAAGGAAGGTCAGAGCTGGCATCTAATTTATTATGGATGATCTCATTTAGTTAAATGTCATTTAACAAAGTTAACTGCCACGAGCTTAGCGGGCACCTCTGGCCAGCGGTAATCTGTTCAAGTGCAGGCTCACATGGTTCGTTGCAGCTACGTTTTTTCCTTCAGCTCATGTTCTTGTGATTTTCTGGCGGTCTTCTACAAGCATGCAGCGTTTATCTTTTGGCACTTCTTAGCGGTTTCTTCACATCTCACAGCAGCTCCAAGGGGTGTTTCTCAGCGTTTCAAGCGGTGTTTTTTTCAGTGTCCTACAGGCTGTTTTTGAATCCATGGACAGGATGCGTACGACGAACAACAGTTTGTCTATGATGTCTTCACCAGTTTCTTCGCCTCCTCGCTCTCACAGCAGTTCTACAACTTCTAGTCAGACCGTCCCACGGCTTTGCCATCGCTCCAAACTGCCCCTTTGCTGGACAACAACGCTCTTTCTCAGGCAATCTCAAGGGCTCTTGTGGACTCATTACCTGCCCTATTGTCGTTCCTTTGAGAGCACGTGTGGGAAAGTACTGGCTCGTCTTTGGGGTCTGTCACTTCATCCATCTCTACACCGTCGCCGGCTTGCCTTGCCTCCCTCCGATCCCAGCCAGTCTTCCTTGTCGTCAGGTACTCTTGTCGTTCCATTCTTTATTTCAACTTACAGCACTTTAAGTTCTCCTTCAGTCATTTCCTCTCACCTTCCTGCCACATCTAACACAAACCTGCCATTAGCGGTCGGGGCTCTTTGAGTGGGACCTCAGCGAGTTCCTCCTCGCCTCCTACACTTGACAAAGCGTTTGTGTTAGGTCCAGGCTACACTCCAGTCCCTTACAAGCTGATGGCCAAAATAACAGGAGGGCAGTTTATCGAGTTGGCTGACTTACTATCAGACAACATATGGGCCCAAGATGCAGAACCCCAAGCCTTTCTAGATGGGAAGCTAGTAGTGTTGGGAACCAAGACGCGGGTCACCGAAATAACTGACATTGTTACCTGGATAGAAGCCTTTTCAATTTTTTGTTTGGTGCTCTGCAGTTCTTTTCCTTCTCGTTGGAAAGATCTCACTCAGTACAAGCTGCTTATCATCCAGACTGCAAGGCGTTTCAATGACAAGTCTTGGTTAAACTATGATGTCGCATTTAGGAAAGAAGCAGCTGCCATCAGATCCACTGATCGGTCTTGCATGAATGCAGATCTCTACAATTTCCATACCAGATCCCCCCTCCCCTCATCCCCTACATCAGGCTTGGCAACACCTCCAGCCTCTTCGTCCACTGAGCCACTCGTATCATCAGGCAACCCCAACTCTAGTCAACACTGCCACTCATGGAATGATGGGCGTTGTCGCTGGCCATTTGGGCAGTGCAGATTTCGTCACTCATGCGAACAGCGTAATGGAGATCATCCCCGCTACCGCTGCCCCAACCGTCTGTTACACAGAACTTGTTCTCGCTCCTGCTCCACTGCACAGTCAAAGGGGGATCGCCACTACCGCTAACTCTATGAGCGTAGCCACCTCCTCTGTACATAGTTTGTTTTCTCCTGTTGGTTCTGTTAATGTTCATCCGTTACAGTTGCGTTTTCCTCCAGTTCCAGTTTCTCGGCGGAAAGGTCTGTCTCAACAATGTCCCCATCAACTTATTTCATCATCGTCTCTGGGTATGACTTCCACTCCCCCTGCAGCTTGTCCCTTGAGGCTGGTCTCCCTGCTCACCCCCATTCTTGTGGACATACTCCAATACGAACTTCGTGGCTACCCAAACCCAGACAAAGTCGCCTTCGTCCTCCAGGGTCTACATCAGGGCTTTCACCTCGGCTTCAATCACCATATTTCCCTACATGTAAAGTCAGCATCAGGAAACATGGCTTCAGCTCTTTCTAATCCCCAGGTCATTGACAACTACCTGCATTCTGAAGTACAACTGGGCAGGATGGCGGGCCCCTTTCTTCAGCTTCCTCTTCGCAATCTCCCCATGAGTTGTTTCGGCATCATTCCCAAACGCAACCAGCCGGGAAAATGGTGTCTTATTCTGGACTTATCAAGCCCAGCTGGTCACAGCGTCAATGATGGTATTGCCAGTAAGGATTACTCTTTACAGTACATGAAGGTTGATGACATAATCGCGGGCATCATGCAGTTCGGTTGGGGCACCCTGATGGCAAAATTTGACATTCAGAATGCTTATCACATCATGCCAGAACATCCGGAGGATTGTCAGTTACTGGGGATGAAATGTCAGGGAGCCTTTTATGTGGACACGTTCCTTCCTTTTGGTGTCAGGTCAGCTCCTTACATTTTCACTTGCATTGCAGACCTTGTCGAGTGGATTGCCAAACGGAATTACGATGTCACCTTTCTGATGCATTATTTAGATGACTTCCACACTCTTGGTCCTCCTGTCTCTTCTATTTGTCAGCACAATCTGGAAACCCATCAACTGTTTTTCTATGCTTGGCATCCCTCTCCACCCAGACAAATTGGAAGGCCTGTTGACCTGCCTGACAGTCCTTGGGATAGAACTAGATTCAATACATTTACATGTACAGGCTTGTCTACCGAAAGACAAGTTTGACAGGACCTCTGCTTTATTGGAAGAATGGTCTCACAAACGTTCCTGTAATCGGAAGGACCTGGAGTCACTGATTGGTCACCTTCAACATGCCTGCAAAGTGGTTCCCCAAGGTCGCTCATTCTTACAACGGATGATTAACTTACTTTGTGCCTTCCGCCATGATGATCATTCAATCCACCTTAACCGGGAGTTCTTTCTTGACCTTAACTGGTGGCGAGAATTCTTTCACTCTTGGAATGGCTGCAGTTTTCTTCAATACCCACAGTGGGCCCCCTTGCCGAATTTGAGGTTTCATCGGATGTCTCTGGCACTCTGGTCTATGGTGCCATGTTTCAATGTCACTGGTTCTCTGGCTCTTGGCTCCCTCCACAGGTTTCCTAGTCAATTGAGTACAAAGAGCTCTTTCCCATTGTGGTAGCAGCTTATGTATGGGATCCTCTGTGGACATCGAAGAGGGTGAACTTCCTATCAGACAACAGCTCAGTGGTGGAAATCCTGCGGTCATGTACATGTACCTCGAGAGCCCCCACCATAATGGTTCTGGTCCGTTACCTGTGTCTCCTAGCAGCACGTCACTCCTTTTCCTTCACAGCCTCTTCAATTCATGGAAAGTGCAGCCCCATTGCTGACTCACTTTCTCGCTTCCAATTTCAGCACTTCCATCGACTGGCTCCTCATGCAGACCACGACCAGACCCAGATTCCTCAGCAGCTCCTCACGGACCTGGCTCTTCTCTGATAGACAAATGTCATTTCTACTTAACCCATGGTCTTGCTCCCTTAACACGGAAGTCCTATTCATCAGCACAACGGCACTTCATAACCTTTTGCATCCAGGATAATGACCTCTCTCCTTCTGGTTCAGCGCTTCCCACCAGTGAGGAAACACTAATACATTTCTGCTCCCATCTTGCAGATACTCTGCACCACTAATCCATCAAGGTTTACTTGTTGGTTGTTTGTTCCCTCCACATAGAAGAGGGTCTGCCTGACCCTCTAGTTGGTTGCCTCCAGCTGCAACGTGTACTGCAGGGCATCAAGCGTCACCAAGGTTCAAACCAGCCGAAGCGCCAACTCATTACAAGTGACTTAATGCGAGTTATTTACCATTCGCTGGATTTCTCCATCCATGACCAAACAATGCTCTGGGTTAGAGAATTAACTCTGAAGTGAAAATTAAAGTGCTACTTAAACCCATGTATAACCCACTGGGCGTTAGCCCTAGTAAAGGGAAACAGGGAACCACACAAGGCAAGGAAAAAATCTTTTGACCTCGGTGGGAATCGAACCCACGACCTCCGGATTAGATCTACTGTTACTCTGCCGACTTTAATTTACACTTCAGAGTTAATTCTCTATTCCACTATTGGTGTTCCTAGTGCTACGCGACACAACATTCATAATGCTCTGGGTTGCTTGTTGTCTGGGGTTTTTCAGGTTCCTTCAAGCTGGTGAGTTTACGGTAAACTCTCCCTTTGATCCTGCCGTTCACCTCACAGTCAACAACATCCATGCAGACTCATTGGTTAACCCCTGCAGCTTCAGGATCCACATTAAATGCTCAAAGACAGACCCCTTCCACCAGGGTTGTTATGTCTTCATTGGCTCTGGTAAGCAAGACCTCTGCCCTGTGTGTGCCCTTGTTCAATATTTACCTCCATGGCTCCACACCTGGCCCGCTCTTTCTCCTCTCAGATGGCACTCCTTAAGCCGCCAGTGGTTGGCGTCTTCTGTTAGATCCATTTTATCCTCTGCTGAAGTCCCAGGTCAGTTTACAGGCCACAGCTTTCGCATCGGTGCAGCCACCTCTGCAGCTGCTCATGGTATTCCCAATCATCTCATCAAAACCCTGGGTCAATGGTCAAGTGATGCATACCAGTTGTATATTCGCACACCACTCAGCACTATTCTAGGCGTGGCAAGTCAACTTACCTAAGGTACCTGTTTACCCCCCCCCCCCTCCCCCCTTTTTTATTTATTTTCTCTCACCGCTTAGGGTGCCTCGGACATTGGCGAGTGGCTTCCCCCAGCCATGAGCCCTTCCTTCTCTCCGACCCAAGCCTGTGGCTTGGTCGGAGACTCCCTTCGGCATGGAATGGGGACTCATGGCTGGGTTGTGGGGATTTGCCAGCCATGGGGGCGTATTCTATCTAGGGGCTGGCTGGCCACAGTGTAAGCCCCTGGATACCCCAGCCACCCACCTTCCATTTTAGCAAGGCAGCGGTTAAATTTAGTTAAATGTCATTTAACAAAGTTAACCGCCACGAGCTTAGCGGGCACCTCTGGCCAGCGGTAATCTGTTCAAGTGCAGGCTCACATGGTTCGTTGCAGCTACATTTTTTTCTTCAGCTCGTGTTCTCCGACTTGTGATTTTCTAGCAGTCTTCTACAAGCGTGCAGCATTTATCTTTTGGCACTTCTTAGCTGTTTCTTCGCCTCCAAGTGGTGTTTCTCAGCGTTTCCTCCCTCCACTCCCCTCCCCCCTTTTTTTCCTTCCACTGATTTGATGCAGTGTTGACGGGTGCCTGGAATGGGGGCTCATGGCTGGGTTGTGGGGATTTGCCAGCCATGGGGGCGGTATTCTATCTAGGGGCTGGCTGGCCACAGTGGAAGCCCCTGGATACCCCAGGCACCCACCTTCCATTTTAGCGAGGCAGCAGTTAATTTCCATTTGCCATCAGTAGAGTTATACAGTGTAGTAGTCCATCAGAGACTGCACATAAAGGGGTTCTCTGATCAAAAGCCAGTAAAAGCTACCCAGGGTCTGATACAGAAAATTAAAATACTAATTGCAACAAATTGCCTGCTGGTGTGCCCTCAGCTGCAACAGTTGAGTCTTTCTAGAGGTTCATTTGTGAGCTAGACAATTAAATATAAGACTGACTTAAGATCTGCTATGTGGACTGTCCAAGCTCATAAACCTCACACAGAAGGCTTACTCTCTCCTGGCAGATCTCTATTACCGGTATACAATGAACAGGGAGTTGAGTAAGTTGTATAAAACATGAAAAATAGGAATAATTATACAAACAACGAACTGATCACTGCCATCAAGGGTATAGTGATAGTGATAATTTGAACTGCAACACCTACATTCACATCACAGTACTTTGAACAATCTTTACCGGTTGTTTCCTGGAAATAACAAGAATTTTGATAAGGGACACAGTCATGCTACAACATATGCGTGAAGTTCTTAGTTTATTTCACTAATGTTATATGTTTGTGTGAATACATGTAGTTACACTGTTTCTGTTATCCATCTTTATGTGGATAATTATATGTACATGGGAAACCTGGTTTGATGGTTGTTTGTGCAATGAAAGCTGGTTTCCCAATGCATGCATGCACCCATTGTCTCATTTTTTCATAGTTATTTATAACAAAAGATTAAATTATATAATTTTTTCTTATCAGATGCTCAAGGTGTTTCATTACTGAATATTTCCTCCCCCTCCAACCTTGTCATGCAACAGCAGAACCAACTGAAGACATCACAGATAACCACAGTTATGAATAAACCTAGGACCTCTGTGATACTAGTGTAGAACTCTACCAACTGAGCTGCTGTAACAGGGCAACTGAGAGCTGGTCATTTTGTTTCTTCATAATAAAGATGTGAGTGGTGAAATGAATGATAAATTGTATCGATAAGCACTCAATCCCCAAAGTAGTCCATGGACTTGGTCCATAGTCATTAGTGGGGTCCATGGACCAGGGTCAGTGTTTTC
>JAEMWC010000563.1:155000-157500 GCA_016490735.1 Pachyseris speciosa | reverse complement strand
CAGTGACTGCATGGGGGTTACAAAAAGTTTTTGAAACTGAAAGTTTTGTAATTGGGCATGTAAACATGTTAATGGTAAAAATTTTTGATGTTTTGAACCCGGGGGGGTACTCCCAGAAAAATTGGGTGGGGGTGTGCGGCCCGCTTCCTGAAACCCTTACCCTATTTCAGACCGAAATCTGCGATTTTCCTTACCCTATTTCAGACCTGAACAAAAATTCGATACCCTATTTCAGACCTATTTCACGTACAGTAAACATAATTTGAGAATGGCTTTTGTTGATGGTCTTATCGCCTAATGATGAAGAAGTAGCTTCTTCTAAACAACATACCCAATTCAAGACAAGAGTATACAAATCATGCCCTATTTCAGACCAAAATGGTCAAAATCGATACCCTATTTCGGACCAAAACGGCCAAAAAACCATACCTTTTGGGGCCGCACATACCTATAAAGCCCATCTAAAGGAGTACCCCCCGGGAGGGTTATGAGTCCCCGATTTGCCCGTGTGTGGTAGGGGGGCAACATCGAATGCATGACACACCAGGGTACTGCTCGGAATCTTTGGAGAGGGTGTGCCGCCCTTTTTCACCGAGCAAAATACGCCATTTTACAGACTAGGGTCTGTCGGATGATGCCGGCATAATTTTGAGCATAATACTATATCTGGAGCATCAGTAGACTGCGAGCAGTCCCTCTTTCTTTCCTTCGTCGATCCTGTGGGCGAGCGCGAAGCGCGGGCGAACGGAAATTGGGGTGAGTGGAAGTCAGCGCAAGCGCTCGACTTGACTTCCGCTCGCCCCAATTTCCGCTCGCTCGGGCTTCGCGTTTGCTCACAAGATCGACGAAGGAAAGAAAGAGGGACCGCTTGCAGTCTAGAGCATCAGGCATAATGCTGGCCAAGTGCTGGCATAATACTAATAGTTTTGCAGCATAATGCTGTTGAACATAGACATGTAAAAATTAGAGAATAGAAATAAACAACGTTTCGGTGACATCGTGGCACCATTTTCAAGTTCAAATGCATTAAAATAAACTGTCAGAAGATTAACATACCACTTAATTAAATATGCAATGTCACGCAAATAGTTTTGCTTGAATTGAGTCCGACTGGACATTGAGAGATGGTGTTAATTCTCTAATGAGCATAATTTTTACTTGTCTATGTTTTACTAAACCGTTGCTTATAATGCTGTTGTTTCTGAAAACTGTAAAAAGTGTATGCGAATTTTGCCAGCAACTCCAGCTAGAATGTACAGGAACTGGATATAAGTACATGTAAGTGCTATAATCCTATAAAGCAATACGTCACGGGAGACTTTTTTGTTTGTAACTTACTTTTTGATGCTGTTAGTTTTTAACAAGTTTGGCTCATCAAATATTAAACTGAATATTGAATATTGGGGGTGGAGTGGAAGCGTCATTTTAGTCCGGCATAATTTTAGCATAATACCTCCAGCCGAGCATAATTTTGAGCATAATACCCTGCTTTCATGGGTGACGCCCGAAAGCATAATACTCTATTTTACGAGCATAATCCGACAGACCCTATTAAAGACCAGTCACCAACTGTCCCACTGCTGCTGTTGTAGTTTAAGGTGCCCCTAACCCCCAAATTTTTTTCGCCTAAATAAATCTACTTATCATTCGAAGTATTTCGGCGAAAGAATTATTGGATTTGGTTGAATCCTCGATTTTTTATGGACAGCCGAAGTCTCATTACCCGGGCTGCGCGCGTCTCGCGCGGCGCCCGGTCTTAAACTACCGACGGTTCTTCTTTTTCGTCGTCGAGTATCATCCACAAATGGCACTTCCGGCGTTTCTGCGCAAGCGCTAACTATTTTTAACAACAGTGATGCGTGTTGTCACGTATGGGAAAATGTCGATTCATCTTGTGGTTTTTGAAGTATGAACAAACAATATGTTAAGAGAAGTGTCTATGCGAATGTTTGGAAGTTCAACGGCGAGAAGAAAGTTTTTAACATGAGTAAACTTAACGGCAGATGGACTGCCGTGTTTCCCCGTGTCTGCTTCAGTAGACAGCGAGTAGTCTCTAATTTTGGCGACGGATTGTGGGGGCACGTGCGCGCGCGAAGTTGCGAGGAGACGCGACGCGAGGGGAGCGCCAAAAATTAGAGACTACAGACAAAGGGAGTTTGACCTTTCACGGCCGAGTGATTCGAGGGTAAATCTCATATCAACAGCAAGAATGATGCCTGTTGTCACGTATCGGAAAACGTCGATTCACCTTGTGTTTTTGAAGTCTGAACAACTAATATGTTAAGACAAGTGTCTATACGAATGTTTGCAAGTTCAACAGCGAGAAGAAAGCTTTTAACATGACCAAAATTTAACTCCATATGGACTGCCGTGTTCCCGTATCCGCTCCATTGAGATGTACATTTTGTTGAATAACTCAAGTACGGGATATTACACACCTCTGAGACTTTGACAGGTAGTTTATTTACTATTTTGCCACAATATCTCAATTTCTGGACTT
>JAEMWC010000563.1:125000-145000 GCA_016490735.1 Pachyseris speciosa | reverse complement strand
ATTCTATGTAAGAATACATAGAAAGGAAAGAATAGTCGATACAAATGATTGAACTAAAACTCTCATTTGAATTACATTTACAGAGACAGCCTATGCCATCGCTTTTCATTTCATCTGACACCAAATGCGATTAATGCAAACCAGCAACTGTTCATTTTTTTGCACCACAACAACTCCGTTAATAAGTACAATTTGAGTTAAAAATAGCGAAAAATATATAGGAACTGCAAAAGGCTCAATTCCTCTGTGAAGGCCTCATGATTTT
The DNA here is from genome assembly GCA_016490735.1 of Pachyseris speciosa. Lineage (NCBI taxonomy): Eukaryota > Metazoa > Cnidaria > Anthozoa > Scleractinia > Pachyseridae > Pachyseris > Pachyseris speciosa. Next base: position 144,735 of record JAEMWC010000563.1, on the reverse strand, counting down.
ACTGGCGAGGAATCGCATTTGTGATATGCGGGACGGATTTTACGGCTAAAGATGATCGACAGCCTGTGCTTCAAGTAATATACTTTGTCATTAGGTGTGAAGCCAAGTTTTTTAATGTGCGGCTTGAGATTTTCAAGTGCACTTGAGCCAAGTGCTTACTTGAGACTAACTTAGCTTCTAGTGTGAAGTCAACAATTGTTTTCTGACGTTCTCGTTGACGTTCCCGTCCTCGTTTCTTAAAATCCCTGTCTGAGAAACCCACTTCCTTGTTCCTTTTCGCGAAACGTAATACATGTATTTGAATACGATTTTGCTACACAGGGAACGTGGCCAAATAGTATTGCACTGAGCAGAATTCGAGCAGAATTTGAGCTAATGAGCGATGTTTACGAGGACTGAAGCATAATACACCAGTTTGAACGCATGATTTATTCAAGCCTTCCCTTCAAAGATGTCTAAGTTTACCTATAGTTGTAAGTGGTTTGACGTATAAGCTATGAAATTGGGTCGGCTATAGTAGTATGACGTTGAGATCTCTTTTGCATGTGTTTTGACAATCACTGGGGTTTAGAAAAGGGGTGTGAAACTGAAAGTTTTATAATATACATGTTAACACGATAGAGGGGGACATTGGGGTTTGCGGTATTGTGGTATTGGGCCATTTTTCTTGCGGTATTTCGGGAATTTTAATCTCGAATTGTGGTATTGCGGTATTTATTGGAGCTGCGGGATGCGGTTTTTTAGCATTTTGGGCGGTATTAAAAACTATCGTTACAGTCCTGCTACGCTTTCCGAGCTTTTTCTATCCTCCGCGATTGTTTCGGAAACAAGCTAAAACAAAATGCCAGACATCTTCCGTCACGCGAGGTATTATTTGAAACGTGATCGTAAGTGATTATATTAACAGTACTAATCAATAAACAATTTTGACGTTTCATCAATGAATTACAGTCGCGCAGTCTTCTACTGACGTGACATTTAATACCATTTAATATTTAACATCGAGTCTTGACACGGGGTCAAAGAGCATTTCTATAAACCCGCGCGCTTCGGCAATGGCAGTGGCTGGTCATCGTGAACACGCTGTAATCGATTGTGTTGCAATATTTTACGAAGAGGGGAAAGGCGGAGAAAACTATCGCAAGAAAAAAAATTCAGATGTCGGATAGACAAGGAAGAAAAAAGACTCGTCAAATTCAAGGAGAGTATTTGGTAAGTTGTAACCTTAAAATTAAAACCTAACCGACCCTGGAAGTACTGCAATTCTAACATGCCATGGAAGGATCGATAAAGGGAAGAAGAACAGATTTTCTATTTTATGGTGTTACAATATGGAATATGCTTGTGTTAGTAAATTATGGATGTTACACGTTTTGTTTATTTTGTGTAAATGACCTAAATCGAAAACTACCTGGCTTAACGTTCATTAACAAACTCTTAATTGTTATTTCAATGTTATTTACACTCAACGTGACGAATAGAGTACTGATTTCAGGGTTACATCGAGTTTAGGCTCGGTATTGAGGTGTTGCGGTATTTGGCGATTTTTTTTGCGGTATTGCGGTATTTGTCGAGTTTTTTTGCGGTATTGCGGTGTTCAGAACCCCCAATGTCCCCCTCATGATAGTGATAAGACTTTTTTATGCTTTGTGTCCACGACGGGCTTGTGTGGCAGGTGCTGGAAAAGGAAAGGAGGGGGGGGGGGGGGGACATTGAATGCTGGACACCCCAGGGGGTCAGTACTCTTCGGAATCTTGGGAAAGGGTGTCCCGCCCGGTACCTATTTCAGCGAGCAAACTATGCCACTTTACAGACCAGTCTACAACTGTCCCACTGCCTTTTGTTGTAGTTTAATTCAAGCCAGACAACAAACATGTCTGTCTACTGAGTTAGTTAAGTACAAGTTGAATAAATTTAGTTCAGCGAATGGTCCAAGTCAGGTCCAAACCAAATGGTTCGGTTTTTAAACAAGCATAATATATTTCTTTCAACATTGAAGAAATTTCTGCAACAAATCGGCGACTGCTTAATTCACAACTGAGAGGTTGATCATCCAACTGAGACCTTAATTGAACCACCTTTGGACGTGCAAACGGACTCCATCCGCGCCCAGCTATTTATATTATTTACATTATTTTTATAATCATTGTTACATGTACCATACTTTATATTTTGTCAACTCAATCTATGTATTTAGTTAATTTACACTTACCCTCTTTGTATTTTACTTTCGATCCTGGCCTTACTGTTACTGTTAACTTTATTTTTTCTCTGCGGGAGCTCAATGTCTATAAGCCTCATGGTTTCCTTTTGGGCTTCCTCGCCACTTTCACTTGCTTTGTGAAACTGTTCTGTTTTATCGTTATTTGTATTTTGTGGTAAAATAAATAAACAGATTAACAAACAAACAATACATAATCACAAAAGAAACAAAATGTCGACTAATGTTTATATTCAAACGACGAAGAAACAGTCGCTTTGTCTTAACAATGATGATATTATCATCTAAATGTAGAACAGCATCAGTTTTAATATTTCTACTGAGGTTTGTCAGTAAACCTCTGAACAAAAATATAACCATTGAGAAGACAAGTACTCAGCGCCTAAATTGTCAAATAACATTAATTTTATAATCTTCCAACTGGCCAGAATCTAGTCTGCATGTGGACAATTTTGTAGCCTCGGTTATTTGAAAACTTTCATTGCATGCTAATTTTAGGTAGGGCTGTTGGACAAACAATTGCTATTAAGTAAAAAGATATTGGGTATTTAAAGAAGCTGACTAAAAGTAAGTTATAGACGTCAGTGTTTTATATGAGCCCGAAGTTCATAATTAAGGTAAAACAACCACTAAACTTCCCATCCCCGTTTCCCGTGTATTTCCAATGACCTGCTAACTAGCTGAAAATCAAAAAGAAAAATTCTAACTTCAGCCATCCTTCACCTAATATGAATGTATTCCTTGGTAGTCCGTATATTGTCGATACTAGCAAACCTTAGTCACGCAAGCTTTAATAACAACCCATCTTCCGTCCACGCTGAGAAAGGATAACACACTCAAAAAGACATGTATTAAGCACCATGCACTTCCTTTCGCTCTCAAGCAAAAATTAGCCTTCTTTGCTAATTTTTTGGCCGATTAAGTAACTTCATGAGCAGAATTGTCTAATTGAAGCCTTCACTGCCTGTCTGACTTCTCTAATCTTCCAGCAGTAAAGAATCGGGTTCAAGGACGAGTTTACGAAGACCAAAGTTGTTGCAAACTGCCTCCCAAGGTATAAAGACGACGAGAACTCTGTGCGATTAGTCCATAAAGCTCCAATGATCGCCTGTGGAAGATAGCAGACAACTAATGTCAACTGAAGCCAGAGCGTTGTGAAAACTACTTTTCTATACCGCGTAATGTTCAATTGAATTGCAACTGACTGGTTTGGTTGTGCTGGCCGCGAACCAAGTCCTCTTACTTGACTCCCATTGTGGCGAAGAATGAGAAATATTTCGACGTAGCAGAAAATGGAAGTTAACAGACATACTAAGGAGCTCATATTGCCAAACCATAATGTGAAACGATAATTCCAGAACTGGCTCATAGCTGCGACAGTACTACATATTACCCATAAGGTAAATACAACCACGGTCGTTCGCTTCAGAGTAACAACTTGTCTATATCTCAGTCCTAACAGCAGGGCGAGAAGCCTTTCCACGGCTATTGCAGTCAGTGTCAACAAAGATACCGGTGCTAAGATGTAGGTGGCTACGAAAGTTGAAGCCAGAGCGTAGCGACAAATATTCCAATCTTCTTTGACCACAGACAGGTAATAAGTTACAACAAGAGGCTCAGCGGCAACACCAACAAGAAGGTCACTTGCTGATAGCGAGCGAAGCAAGAGTTTTGTAGGTGGATGAAGCGAAGATTCCTTGTGAAGGGCAATTTGGATCAGAGTATTCCCTAGAAGAGCAGAAAAGGACAGAAAAATATTTAACGCGGAAAGACATATGAGGTTATTTTGTATGCCAGTTGAGATCACCGTGCAATACAGGTCTTGGTATGTTTGTCGCTGGTTATTATCTCCTGTAAAGTTGCTCATCGTTATGGTTCGTTATTCGGCTGAATGAAATGTCGCCCTTTTAACATAACAGGTGCAGGATGGTATCTGTTTTTGGCAATGTTTTCTGATTTTTCAGTTTGCTTAATTACGGGCTCGAAAACAATTATCCCAGCAACCGAAAAACGATTTACTTGCAACGCAGAAAAATGAAGTAGCTGCCAGTCAGAAAAATGTATGAATCGACTGAAAACAAAGAGCACGACGATTATTAATTTTACAGACGTCGACTTGTTTTGTCAGAAACCTTCGTCAGTGCAAATGTTAAAGGAGATGCAAATTTGGATATAAATAACTAGTAGGTACCACCTGTAATGAAAAAAGCGTGCAGATTAGAAGAATAATGAGCGGGTTTTTTCCTATTGCTGGTATATATACTCATTAGCATGAGTTATTTTCCAATCTGCATCTTCTGTAACACTTGCGCTGATGGCACAAGTTTCTGCCGAAACATATTTGCAAAATTTAAACTCGTCGTTTTAATTAAACTTATTGTGACTTTCCTCACTGCTGTAAGTCCAGACTTTTTGTCGCCTGTGCCACTGATTCCCAGCAGCCCTTTATATGTTTTGTTGCTTCATAAAGCCGGTTACACACGAGCAAGTTTTCCTTTACAAGTGTCATTGACAATTTTCATTTGCTCGTGTTTATGAACAACAAGTCTTCTTTGACAAGTTTTGCCTTCACAAGTCTTATTTGCTGGTGTGAACGAATGAACAAGTTTCTTTCACAAATATGTAATGTAGCCAGCAGTTCAATTACACAACGGACGACAATTTTCAGTCTTGACAAGTTTTCCCAGTTGTTGGCCCGTACAGACGAGCAAGTTCCGCAATGTGTCAAGTTCTTCCTTGACAAGTGCACTTGTTCAAAACCTAGCAACGCCACGCTAGTTTTTGAACAAGTGCACTTGTCAAGGAAAAACTTGACAAGTTTTTCTTTACACATCAGCAATTAAATTAACTGTTTGTCAAGTCAAAACTTGTCAAAGAAAACTTGCTGCTTGTATAACCGGCTTAAAGCCGGTTACAGACCGGCAAGTTTTCCTTGACAAGTGTCATTGACAATTTTTATTTGCTCATATTTATGAACGACAAATTTTCTTTGACAAGTTTTGCCTTCACAAGTTTTATTTGCTGGTGTGAACGAATGAACAAGTTTTCTTTGGCAAGTATTCACTGTAGCCAGCAATTCAATTACACAGCGGACAACATTTTATTTGACAAGTTTTCCTTGTCGATCCGTACAGACGAACAAGTTCTGCAATGTGTCAAGTTTTTCCTTGACAAGTGCACTTGTTCAAAAACTAGCATGCTAGTGTTTGAACAAGTGCACTTGTCAAGGAAAAACTTGACAATTTTTTCTTTACACACCAGCAAATAAAGTTTGTCAAGTCAAAACTTGTCAAGGAAAACTTGCTGCTTGTATAACCGGCTTAAGAGAACAAGGAGATAAAATTAGCCTTGACATGGGCCTGTAAAAATAGTGTATTCCTCTTCTCTTTTAGAATTAAACGAAACAAAAGGGAAACATCTGTCCTTGTTACTTTTGGTTCATTGTGTTTCTAACGACGTTCGAGAGTCTGTTTTTTGTTTCGGTCATGATCAACATATATTCCTGTAAATTTGCAAAATCGCAAACTCAATCATCGATAATAACTTGATACTTGTGAAAAATACGTACAGTATATAAAATCGGAGCGAGACTGTCAGAGTTGTCTAAGCGAATATTCGAAACCGGTTCTTCCTCTTTAAAGGCATATCCATATGATCATCAATACACAGCATAATTAGTGATGTGAAAGTAGTCTATTTATACCAAATGTCTAAGTACAATGCTCGCGGCGATCGATGCATAACTTCTGCTCACTGTTTGAGAAAGAAAATCGGTTTATCGAATGGTTTAGAATTGTCTGAGAAACCCAGTTCCTTGTTCCTTTTCGCGAAACGCAATACATGTATTTGAATACGATTTTGCTACACAGGGAACGTGGTCAAATAGTATTGCACTGAGCAGAATTCGAGCAGAATTTGAGCTAATGAGCGATGTTTACGAGGACTGAAGCATAATACACCAGTTTGAACGCATGATTTATTCAAGCCTTCCCTTCAAAGATGTCTAAGTTTACCTATAGTTGTAAGTGGTTTGACGGATAAGCTATGAAATTGGGTCGGCTATAGTAGTATGACGTTGAGATCTCTTTTGCATGTGTTTTGACAATCACTGGGGTTTAGAAAAGGGGTGTGAAACTGAAAGTTTTACAATATACATGTTAACATGATAGTGATAAGACTTTTTTGTGCTTTGTGTCCACGACGGGCTTGTGTGGCAGGTGCTGGAAAAGGAAAGGGGGGGGGGGGGGGGGGACATTGAATGCTGGACACCCCAGGGGGTCAGTACTCTTCGGAATCTTGGGAAAGGGTGTCCCGCCCGGTACCTATTTCAGCGAGCAAACTATGCCACTTTACAGACCAGTCTACAACTGTCCCACTGCCTTTGTTGTAGTTTAATTCAAGCCAGACAACAAACATGTCTGTCTACTGAGTTAGTTAAGTCCAAGTTGAATAAATTTAGTTCAGCGAATGGTCCAAGTCAGGTCCAAACCAAATGGTTCGGTTTTTAAACAAGCATAATATATTTCTTTCAACATTGAAGAAATTTCTGCAACAAATCGGCGACTACTTAATTCACAACTGAGAGGTTGATCATCCAACTGAGACCTTAATTGAACCACCTTTGGACGTGCAAACGGATTCCATCCGCGCACAGCTATTTATATTATTTACATTATTTTTATAATCATTGTTACATGTACCATACTTTATATTTTGTCAACTCAATCTATGTATTTAGTTAATTTACACTTACCCTCATTGTATTTTACTTTCGATCCTGGCCTTACTGTTAGTGTTAACTTTATTTTTTCTCTGAGGGAGCCCAATGTCTATAAGCCTCATGGTTCCTTTTGGGCTTCCTCGCCACTTTCACTTGCTTTGTGAAACTGTTCTGTTTTATCGTTATTTGTATTTTGTGGTAAAATATATAAACAGATTAACAAACAAACAATACATAATCACAAAAGAAACAAAATGTCGACTAATGTTTATATTCAAACCACAGTCGCTTTGTCTTAACAATGATGATATTATCATCTAAATGTAGAACAGCATCAGTTTTAATATTTCTACTGAGGTTTGTCAGTAAACCTCTGAACAAAAATATAACCATTGAGAAGACAAGTACTCAGCGCCTAAATTGTCAAATAACATTAATTTTATAATCTTCCAACTGGCCAGAATCTAGTCTGCATGTGGACAATTTTGTAGCCTCGGTTATTTGAAAACTTTCATTGCATGCTAATTTTAGGTAGGGCTGTTGGACAAACAATTGCTATTAAGTAAAAAGATATTGGGTATTTAAAGAAGCTGACTAAAAGTAAGTTATAGACGTCAGTGTTTTATATGAGCCCGAAGTTCATAAGGTAAAACAACCACTAAACTTCCTATCCCCGTTTCCCGTGTATTTCCAATGACCTGCTAACTAGCTGAAAATCTAAAAGAAAAATTCTAACTTCAGCCATCCTTCACCTAATATGAATGTATTCCTTGGTAGTCCGTATATTGTCGATACTAGCAAACCTTAGTCACGCAAGCTTTAATAACAACCCATCTTCCGTCCACGCTGAGAAAGGATAACACACTCAAAAAGACATGTATTAAGCACCATGCACTTCCTTTCGCTCTCAAGCAAAAATTAGCCTTCTTTGCTAATTTTTTGGCCGATTAAGTAACTTCATGAGCAGAATTGTCTAATTGAAGCCTTCACTGCCTGTCTGACTTCTCTAATCTTCCAGCAGTAAAGAATCGGGTTCAAGGACGAGTTTACGAAGACCAAAGTTGTTGCAAACTGCCTCCCAAGGTATAAAGACGACGAGAACTCTGTGCGATTAGTCCATAAAGCTCCAATGATCGCCTGTGGAAGATAGCAGACAACTAATGTCAACTGAAGCCAGAGCGTTGTGAAAACTACTTTTCTATACCGCGTAATGTTCAATTGAATTGCAACTGACTGGTTTGGTTGTGCTGGCCGCGAACCAAGTCCTCTTACTTGACTCCCATTGTGGCGAAGAATGAGAAATATTTCGACGTAGCAGAAAATGGAAGTTAACAGACATACTAAGGAGCTCATATTGCCAAACCATAATGTGAAACGATAATTCCAGAACTGGCTCATAGCTGCGACAGTACTACATATTACCCATAAGGTAAATACAACCACGGTCGTTCGCTTCAGAGTAACAACTTGTCTATATCTCAGTCCTAACAGCAGGGCGAGAAGCCTTTCCACGGCTATTGCAGTCAGTGTCAACAAAGATACCGGTGCTAAGATGTAGGTGGCTACGAAAGTTGAAGCCAGAGCGTAGCGACAAATATTCCAATCTTCTTTGACCACAGACAGGTAATAAGTTACAACAAGAGGCTCAGCGGCAACACCAACAAGAAGGTCACTTGCTGATAGCGAGCGAAGCAAGAGTTTTGTAGGTGGATGAAGCGAAGATTCCTTGTGAAGGGCAATTTGGATCAGAGTATTCCCTAGAAGAGCAGAAAAGGACAGAAAAATATTTAACGCGGAAAGACATATGAGGTTATTTTGTATGCCAGTTGAGATCACCGTGCAATACAGGTCTTGGTATGTTTGTCGCTGGTTATTATCTCCTGTAAAGTTGCTCATCGTTATGGTTCGTTATTCGGCTGAATGAAATGTCGCCCTTTTAACATAACAGGTGCAGGATGGTATCTGTTTTTGGCAATGTTTTCTGATTTTTCAGTTTGCTTAATTACGGGCTCGAAAACAATTATCCCAGCAACCGAAAAACGATTTACTTGCAACGCAGAAAAATGAAGTAGCTGCCAGTCAGAAAAATGTATGAATCGACTGAAAACAAAGAGCACGACGATTATTAATTTTACAGACGTCGACTTGTTTTGTCAGAAACCTTCGTCAGTGCAAATGTTAAAGGAGATGCAAATTTGGATATAAATAACTAGTAGGTACCACCTGTAATGAAAAAAGCGTGCAGATTAGAAGAATAATGAGCGGGTTTTTTCCTATTGCTGGTATATATACTCATTAGCATGAGTTATTTTCCAATCTGCATCTTCTGTAACACTTGCGCTGATGGCACAAGTTTCTGCCGAAACATATTTGCAAAATTTAAACTCGTCGTTTTAATTAAACTTATTGTGACTTTCCTCACTGCTGTAAGTCCAGACTTTTTGTCGCCTGTGCCACTGATTCCCAGCAGCCCTTTATATGTTTTGTTGCTTCATAAAGCCGGTTACACACGAGCAAGTTTTCCTTTACAAGTGTCATTGACAATTTTCATTTGCTCGTGTTTATGAACAACAAGTCTTCTTTGACAAGTTTTGCCTTCACAAGTCTTATTTGCTGGTGTGAACGAATGAACAAGTTTCTTTCACAAATATGTAATGTAGCCAGCAGTTCAATTACACAACGGACGACAATTTTCAGTCTTGACAAGTTTTCCCAGTTGTTGGCCCGTACAGACGAGCAAGTTCCGCAATGTGTCAAGTTCTTCCTTGACAAGTGCACTTGTTCAAAACCTAGCAACGCCACGCTAGTTTTTGAACAAGTGCACTTGTCAAGGAAAAACTTGACAAGTTTTTCTTTACACATCAGCAATTAAATTAACTGTTTGTCAAGTCAAAACTTGTCAAAGAAAACTTGCTGCTTGTATAACCGGCTTAAAGCCGGTTACAGACCGGCAAGTTTTCCTTGACAAGTGTCATTGACAATTTTTATTTGCTCATATTTATGAACGACAAATTTTCTTTGACAAGTTTTGCCTTCACAAGTTTTATTTGCTGGTGTGAACGAATGAACAAGTTTTCTTTGGCAAGTATTCACTGTAGCCAGCAATTCAATTACACAGCGGACAACATTTTATTTGACAAGTTTTCCTTGTCGATCCGTACAGACGAACAAGTTCTGCAATGTGTCAAGTTTTTCCTTGACAAGTGCACTTGTTCAAAAACTAGCATGCTAGTGTTTGAACAAGTGCACTTGTCAAGGAAAAACTTGACAATTTTTTCTTTACACACCAGCAAATAAAGTTTGTCAAGTCAAAACTTGTCAAGGAAAACTTGCTGCTTGTATAACCGGCTTAAGAGAACAAGGAGATAAAATTAGCCTTGACATGGGCCTGTAAAAATAGTGTATTCCTCTTCTCTTTTAGAATTAAACGAAACAAAAGGGAAACATCTGTCCTTGTTACTTTTGGTTCATTGTGTTTCTAACGACGTTCGAGAGTCTGTTTTTTGTTTCGGTCATGATCAACATATATTCCTGTAAATTTGCAAAATCGCAAACTCAATCATCGATAATAACTTGATACTTGTGAAAAATACGTACAGTATATAAAATCGGAGCGAGACTGTCAGAGTTGTCTAAGCGAATATTCGAAACCGGTTCTTCCTCTTTAAAGGCATATCCATATGATCATCAATACACAGCATAATTAGTGATGTGAAAGTAGTCTATTTATACCAAATGTCTAAGTACAATGCTCGCGGCGATCGATGCATAACTTCTGCTCACTGTTTGAGAAAGAAAATCGGTTTATCGAATGGTTTAGAATTGTCTGAGAAACCCAGTTCCTTGTTCCTTTTCGCGAAACGCAATACATGTATTTGAATACGATTTTGCTACACAGGGAACGTGGTCAAATAGTATTGCACTGAGCAGAATTCGAGCAGAATTTGAGCTAATGAGCGATGTTTACGAGGACTGAAGCATAATACACCAGTTTGAACGCATGATTTATTCAAGCCTTCCCTTCAAAGATGTCTAAGTTTACCTATAGTTGTAAGTGGTTTGACGGATAAGCTATGAAATTGGGTCGGCTATAGTAGTATGACGTTGAGATCTCTTTTGCATGTGTTTTGACAATCACTGGGGTTTAGAAAAGGGGTGTGAAACTGAAAGTTTTACAATATACATGTTAACATGATAGTGATAAGACTTTTTTGTGCTTTGTGTCCACGACGGGCTTGTGTGGCAGGTGCTGGAAAAGGAAAGGGGGGGGGGGGGGGACATTGAATGCTGGACACCCCAGGGGGTCAGTACTCTTCGGAATCTTGGGAAAGGGTGTCCCGCCCGGTACCTATTTCAGCGAGCAAACTATGCCACTTTACAGACCAGTCTACAACTGTCCCACTGCCTTTGTTGTAGTTTAATTCAAGCCAGACAACAAACATGTCTGTCTACTGAGTTAGTTAAGTCCAAGTTGAATAAATTTAGTTCAGCGAATGGTCCAAGTCAGGTCCAAACCAAATGGTTCGGTTTTTAAACAAGCATAATATATTTCTTTCAACATTGAAGAAATTTCTGCAACAAATCGGCGACTACTTAATTCACAACTGAGAGGTTGATCATCCAACTGAGACCTTAATTGAACCACCTTTGGACGTGCAAACGGATTCCATCCGCGCACAGCTATTTATATTATTTACATTATTTTTATAATCATTGTTACATGTACCATACTTTATATTTTGTCAACTCAATCTATGTATTTAGTTAATTTACACTTACCCTCATTGTATTTTACTTTCGATCCTGGCCTTACTGTTAGTGTTAACTTTATTTTTTCTCTGAGGGAGCCCAATGTCTATAAGCCTCATGGTTCCTTTTGGGCTTCCTCGCCACTTTCACTTGCTTTGTGAAACTGTTCTGTTTTATCGTTATTTGTATTTTGTGGTAAAATATATAAACAGATTAACAAACAAACAATACATAATCACAAAAGAAACAAAATGTCGACTAATGTTTATATTCAAACCACAGTCGCTTTGTCTTAACAATGATGATATTATCATCTAAATGTAGAACAGCATCAGTTTTAATATTTCTACTGAGGTTTGTCAGTAAACCTCTGAACAAAAATATAACCATTGAGAAGACAAGTACTCAGCGCCTAAATTGTCAAATAACATTAATTTTATAATCTTCCAACTGGCCAGAATCTAGTCTGCATGTGGACAATTTTGTAGCCTCGGTTATTTGAAAACTTTCATTGCATGCTAATTTTAGGTAGGGCTGTTGGACAAACAATTGCTATTAAGTAAAAAGATATTGGGTATTTAAAGAAGCTGACTAAAAGTAAGTTATAGACGTCAGTGTTTTATATGAGCCCGAAGTTCATAAGGTAAAACAACCACTAAACTTCCTATCCCCGTTTCCCGTGTATTTCCAATGACCTGCTAACTAGCTGAAAATCTAAAAGAAAAATTCTAACTTCAGCCATCCTTCACCTAATATGAATGTATTCCTTGGTAGTCCGTATATTGTCGATACTAGCAAACCTTAGTCACGCAAGCTTTAATAACAACCCATCTTCCGTCCACGCTGAGAAAGGATAACACACTCAAAAAGACATGTATTAAGCACCATGCACTTCCTTTCGCTCTCAAGCAAAAATTAGCCTTCTTTGCTAATTTTTTGGCCGATTAAGTAACTTCATGAGCAGAATTGTCTAATTGAAGCCTTCACTGCCTGTCTGACTTCTCTAATCTTCCAGCAGTAAAGAATCGGGTTCAAGGACGAGTTTACGAAGACCAAAGTTGTTGCAAACTGCCTCCCAAGGTATAAAGACGACGAGAACTCTGTGCGATTAGTCCATAAAGCTCCAATGATCGCCTGTGGAAGATAGCAGACAACTAATGTCAACTGAAGCCAGAGCGTTGTGAAAACTACTTTTCTATACCGCGTAATGTTCAATTGAATTGCAACTGACTGGTTTGGTTGTGCTGGCCGCGAACCAAGTCCTCTTACTTGACTCCCATTGTGGCGAAGAATGAGAAATATTTCGACGTAGCAGAAAATGGAAGTTAACAGACATACTAAGGAGCTCATATTGCCAAACCATAATGTGAAACGATAATTCCAGAACTGGCTCATAGCTGCGACAGTACTACATATTACCCATAAGGTAAATACAACCACGGTCGTTCGCTTCAGAGTAACAACTTGTCTATATCTCAGTCCTAACAGCAGGGCGAGAAGCCTTTCCACGGCTATTGCAGTCAGTGTCAACAAAGATACCGGTGCTAAGATGTAGGTGGCTACGAAAGTTGAAGCCAGAGCGTAGCGACAAATATTCCAATCTTCTTTGACCACAGACAGGTAATAAGTTACAACAAGAGGCTCAGCGGCAACACCAACAAGAAGGTCACTTGCTGATAGCGAGCGAAGCAAGAGTTTTGTAGGTGGATGAAGCGAAGATTCCTTGTGAAGGGCAATTTGGATCAGAGTATTCCCTAGAAGAGCAGAAAAGGACAGAAAAATATTTAACGCGGAAAGACATATGAGGTTATTTTGTATGCCAGTTGAGATCACCGTGCAATACAGGTCTTGGTATGTTTGTCGCTGGTTATTATCTCCTGTAAAGTTGCTCATCGTTATGGTTCGTTATTCGGCTGAATGAAATGTCGCCCTTTTAACATAACAGGTGCAGGATGGTATCTGTTTTTGGCAATGTTTTCTGATTTTTCAGTTTGCTTAATTACGGGCTCGAAAACAATTATCCCAGCAACCGAAAAACGATTTACTTGCAACGCAGAAAAATGAAGTAGCTGCCAGTCAGAAAAATGTATGAATCGACTGAAAACAAAGAGCACGACGATTATTAATTTTACAGACGTCGACTTGTTTTGGCAGAAACCTTCGTCAGTGCAAATGTTAAAGGAGATGCAAATTTGGATATAAATAACTAGTAGGTACCACCTGTAATGAAAAAAGCGTGCAGATTAGAAGAATAATGAGCGGGTTTTTTCCTATTGCTGGTATATATACTCATTAGCATGAGTTATTTTCCAATCTGCATCTTCTGTAACACTTGCGCTGATGGCACAAGTTTCTGCCGAAACATATTTGCAAAATTTAAACTCGTCGTTTTAATTAAACTTATTGTGACTTTCCTCACTGCTGTAAGTCCAGACTTTTTGTCGCCTGTGCCACTGATTCCCAGCAGCCCTTTATATGTTTTGTTGCTTCATAAAGCCGGTTACACACGAGCAAGTTTTCCTTTACAAGTGTCATTGACAATTTTCATTTGCTCGTGTTTATGAACAACAAGTCTTCTTTGACAAGTTTTGCCTTCACAAGTCTTATTTGCTGGTGTGAACGAATGAACAAGTTTCTTTCACAAATATGTAATGTAGCCAGCAGTTCAATTACACAACGGACGACAATTTTCAGTCTTGACAAGTTTTCCCAGTTGTTGGCCCGTACAGACGAGCAAGTTCTGCAATGTGTCAAGTTCTTCCTTGACAAGTGCACTTGTTCAAAACCTAGCAACGCCACGCTAGTTTTTGAACAAGTGCACTTGTCAAGGAAAAACTTGACAAGTTTTTCTTTACACATCAGCAAATTAACTGTTTGTCAAGTCAAAACTTGTCAAAGAAAACTTGCTGCTTGTATAACCGGCTTAAAGCCGGTTACAGACGAGCAAGTTTTCCTTGACAAGTGTCATTGACAATTTTTATTTGCTCATATTTATGAACGACAAATTTTCTTTGACAAGTTTTGCCTTCACAAGTTTTATTTGCTGGTGTGAACGAATGAACAAGTTTTCTTTGGCAAGTATTCACTGTAGCCAGCAATTCAATTACACAGCGGACAACATTTTATTTGACAAGTTTTCCTTGTCGACCCGTACAGACGAACAAGTTCTGCAATGTGTCAAGTTTTTCCTTGACAAGTGCACTTGTTCAAAAACTAGCAAGTGCACTTGTCAAGGAAAAACTTGACAATTTTTTCTTTACACACCAGCAAATAAAGTTTGTCAAGTCAAAACTTGTCAAGGAAAACTTGCTGCTTTCAGAACCGGCTTAAGACAACAAGGAGATAAAATTAGCCTTGACATGGGCCTGTAAAAATAGTGTATTCCTCTTCTCTTTTAGCATTAAACGAAACAAAAGGGAAACATCTGTCCTTGTTACTTTTGGTTCATTGTGTTTCTAACGACGTTCGAGAGTGTGTTTTTTGTTTCGGTCATGATCAACATATATTCCTGTAAATTTGCAAAATCGCAAACTCAAGCATCGATAATAACTTGATACTTGTAAAAAATACGTACAGTATATAAAATCGGAGCGAGACTGTTAGAGTTGTCTAAGCGAGAATTCGAAACCGGTTCTTCCTCTTTGAAGGCATATCCATATGATCATCAATACACAGCATAATTAGGGATGTGAAAGTAGTCTATTTATACCAAATGTCTAAGTGCAGTGCTTGCGGCGATCGATGCATAACTTCTGCTCACTGTTTGAAAAAGAAAATCGGTTTATCGAATGGTTTAGAATTGGCTGAGAAACTGACCCAGTTCCTTGTTCCTTTTCGCGAAACGCAATACATGTATTTGAATACGATTTTGCTACACAGGGAACGTGGTCAAATAGTATTGCACTGAGCAGAATTCGAGCAGAATTTGAGCTAACAGGTATCAGCAGCGCGAGAAGCCTTTCCACGGCTATTGCAGTCAGTGTCAACAAAGACACCGGTGCTAAGATGTAATTGGCTACGAAAGTTGAAGCCAGAGCGTAGCGACAAATATTCCAATCTTCTTTGACCACAGACAGGTAATAAGTTATAACAAGAGGCTCAGAGGCAGCACCAACAAGAAGGTCACTTGCTGATAGCGAGCGAAGCAAGAGCGAAGATTCCTTGTGAAGGGCAATTTGGATCAGAGTATTCCCTAGGAAAGCAGACCGCCGGAACACGGAGCTCGCTGATGCGATCGATCGCACATTTAAGGAGATGCTGTAGCAGATCCTCAAGACGAGCTAAATGCAGCTGATCTCTGAAAATGCACCTACACTGCCTGAAAGAAGACAAGCGCAAATTGCCCGAGTGATACCGTAGCAACTCGAAGCTCAAAAAAAATATGGTGGGCACATGTACACGTTCGTTTTACATACCGTTGCGGCCAAGAGAGTACGAAAGATACCACATCCACAACATCAGACTTCCCAAACTCTGGATCTGCAGAGTTATCTGAATTGACAACAAATAATTTCAAAGTTAGGCGCAACCGGCCAAAAAAACACGATCTACGAAGATTTAATTTGGATTGAAGCACAAGAATTAGAGACGAGGGGAAAGAAATCTAGCTGAAGTCGTTTTCTTACATTTGTCTAGGATTGTCAGCAGCTCTTTACAACATTCTGACATCGTTCAGTCAGGTAAGCCAATCTTAAGAAAAAGCACAGAAATTTTAGCATATCTTTGAAGTCTTAGTGGAGTAAATTACGGAGGTGTTTTCACCACGTTCTCGCGCCATTTTGTTTTAGCCTCGAGGCCAAGTTCAAAATACGGGGGTCGCTAAAGTTATGGGTAATAATACCCATGAGTACATGTGAATGAGGACCCTCAGCTTAGATCGTGTTTTCATTTGTTGGGGAGGGGGCGGGGGGGGGTTGGGGTGCGGGGAGGTTGCTTTACTTCGCTCTGTGATCCGTTCCAAAAGCTCGCAACACTTTCTCAACCAATGAGAAACAAAACCAAAGCCAATCGCGATATGATCGAATTCCACACTTGCATCATACACCGGTTGTTTTGTTTTCTGATTGTCTTATTGGACTGTTTCCACATGTTGTGATTTTTAACTTGTTGTGATTATTATTATATCATTATCATTATCATTATCATTATCATTATTATTATTATTATTATTATTATTATTATTATTATCAAATTGTCATAATTTGTAAGAACTATTGAAGTTAACAACATATTTACAGATTAAAGAATAAGAAACAGAGTCAAATCTTCTCACAACTTGAATCTCATAATTATAATCCATATAAATATTGTAAAAGTATTGCTAAAAACTTCATTAAAAAAATTATGTAAGACGGTTGTATTTACAAGGTGGCGGCAAAAAAATGTTCTTAAAAAAAATTACATTATGGCTCCTTCTTTGATTTCAATGTCAATATCAATGTTCTTAAAAATCGCAAAAGGCTTTATGTCATAATCTTCTTAAAAAATAAAAAAATAAAAAAATTACATTATGGCTCCTTCTTGGATTTCAACCGGTCAATGTCAATGTTCTTAAAATCACAAAAGGCTTTTCTTCTAACTCTCGATCCTCTAAGGCAGATCAGTGCGGATCTTAATAGAGCAAAGGATGTTCTTGCTCTTATCGAAGAGATTGTTTTGGCATAGTCTTCTCCTTTCTTGATGGAGATCAGCTGCGCCAGTCTGCTATGGTATTGCAGGCACTCCTTTCCCATACCACCCGTTGATGGGAAAACAAGGGGTGTGAAAGTTCCTTGTTCAATGTCCAAAACCCTCCTAGAATATAGGCGCTTCTTCTTATTCTCGTGATTGCGGTATATCTGTTGGAGTTCTAGGTCCCTATACAAGTCAGCATTAGGGTGAAAAACCCTCACGTCAAAGAATGCTGATCGCTGGGCCTCCCAGAACCCGCGCGCGTGGATATTTAATCTCGCATTTGGAGCTCGATTAGAGCCCCTTCCCAGTTGTTCTCCCGAAATATCTTGAAGGACAGGCTCGATCTCAACATCACTACATACCATACCCAGGAGTTCGTTATTATTATTATTATTATTATTATTATTATTATTATTATTATTATTATTGTTATTATTTTACTTCACTTTATTACTTGTCTACATTTACCTTCTAGGGCCAGAACCAAACCATCGTTCTAAGTCACTAGAGGAGTGTTTGTTCAGTTTACTTGATTGAAAGGACCTTTCTCAGAATGTGTGCTGTTCCCAGAAGTGCTGTTTTCTTATTTATTACCATTATTATTATTATTATTATTATTATTATTATTATTATTATTATTATTATTATTATTTTGCTTGCTTGGCTAATTTCATGTTTGATGTGCACTGAGATCTGAGATTTCTTTTTTAAATGGACTGACAATCTTTAATATGAAACATAAATGCCATAACCAACAAGCGTATCACCCCAAGCTTCTGCATAACCCCATAAATGCCCATGCAACTTATGCTGGCAGTTCATTTTCAATATCAAGTCAGTGCAGTATCTTATTTTTACTGTTTGTCAAGCTCCATCGTTGTTCCTCACTTCTTGCTGCTTCTCCATTATTATTATTATTATTATTATTATTATTATTATTATTATTATTATTATTATTATTTGCCAGGATTAAGGTGGATGTCCACTGTCGCGTACTGTCGCGTATCTAAATTTTTACCTACTTACGGACGTAAACTTGACCTGGCTTAACGTGTGCAAATAAAATAGAGACGATGTGTGAAAGGTCGCGCGTAAACGTAAAAGTTCAACCTCGCTTAACTTCTCATGTTTACGCGAGACCTTTCACACATCGTCAGCGTCACTGTTTTATAACCCAAAGTTCAAAATCTACTAAAACTAATTCAAAGGTGACAGACCGCAAACAATTGTTGCTTCTAAAAATATCTGCGTGTAATAACTGTTCATCAGTAGGATACCTAAAATGTGTGCAATTCCACAATTGGTTTCGGCTCCATCAAATCCTATACCAATTGCAGAACATTTTAGGAGGAGCCACCCACACTGTGAGCACAGTTATTGACAACACGTATTAGCAAGGAAAACAACGTAAAATAATAGGAGTACGTTAAATAACGAACTATGCACACGTAAACCAAACAACGAACTAAGCACACGTAAACTAAATAAGCAAGCGCGCGCACAACTTTAGGAAAATTGCGCGCTTACATTTGCATAAAAATGTAATGAATGGAAGCAACAAGGATCTCAAATTGGGGCGTCAGGATAATATAAAGGATATAATCTCATCTCTGGATTGCTAATCTCATCTCCTGTAACTAACACTGACTTAACTTCCTGTCACCGTTTTCCGTGTATTTCAATGACCTCCTAATTAGCTGATAATCAACAAGAGAAATTCTAGCTTCAGCCTTCAGCCTTCAGCCTTCAGCCTTCAACTGATATGAATGTATTCTTTGGTAGTCCGCATATTGCCGATACTAGCAAACCTTAGTCACGCAAGCTTTAATAACAACCCATCGTCCGTCCACACTAACACTCAAAAGACCTGTATATGTACTAAGCACAATGCACTTTCTTTCGCAAAAGTCTTCCTCTCAAACAAAAATTAGTCTTCTTTGCAAAATTTTTGGCCAATGCACTAGCTTCATGAATTTATCCAACCCTACCTGGCAAAAGATGTCTAACTTTACCTATAGTTGTAAGTGGTTTGACGTATAATTACTATGAAATTGGGTCGGCTATAGTAGTATGATTTTGAGATCTCTTTTGCATGTGTTTCGACAGTGACTGCATGGGGGTTACAAAAAGTTTTTGAAACTGAAAGTTTTGTAATTGGGCATGTAAACATGTTAATGGTAAAAATTTTTGATGTTTTGAACCCGGGGGGGGGGGGTACTCCAGAAAAATTGGGTGGGGGTGTGCGGCCCGCTTCCTGAAACCCTTACCCTATTTCAGACCGAAATCTGCGATTTTCCTTACCCTATTTCAGACCTGAACAAAAATTCGATACCCTATTTCAGACCTATTTCACGTACAGTAAAAATAATTTG
>JAEMWC010000563.1:100000-120000 GCA_016490735.1 Pachyseris speciosa | reverse complement strand
GTTCAACATGTCTGTCTAGACTGAGATATTGAAGTACAAGTTGAATAAATTTAGTTCAGCGAATAGTCCAAGTCAAGTCCAACCCAAATGGTTTGGTTTTCAAATAACCATAATATGTTTTTTCAGTATTGAAAAATCTCGGCAACAAATTCGACTGCTTAATCCACAAGAGGATGGTCATCCAAAACCTTAACTGAAAAACCTTAGAACGTGGAAACGGATCGACTCCCGATCCGCGCCAAGTTATTTACATAACTACAAAAAGTTACAAAAGAAACGAAATGTCGACTATTATAATTATTGATTCCACTTATTTATATTCAAACCACGAAGAAACAATCGCTTTGTCCTAATAATGATGGTATTATCAATGAAATGTCGGACAGCATCAGTTTTAATATTTCTACTGAAGTTTGATAGTAAACCTCTAAACCAAATAATGACAATTGAGAAGACAAGTACTCAGCGCCTAAATTGTCAAATAACATTAACTTTAATCTTCCAACTGGTCAGAATCTGGTCTACATGTGGACAATTTTGTAGCCTCGGTTATTTGAAAAATTTCATTGCATGCTAATTTTAGGTAGGGCTGTTAGACAAACAATTATTATTACTCGGACTTCGTAGAGCGCCCGAGGTTAAAAATGCAGTCCGTTCTTCTTTGTCGAGTTTCGTCCTCAAAGCTTACTTCCGGCGTTTCTGCGCGATCGCTAACTAAATGTAACAACTCACAACAGCAAGAACGATGCCTGTTGTCACGTATCGGAAAACGTCGATTCACCTTGTGTCTTTGAAGTCTGAACAATTAATATGTTAAGAGAAGTGTCTATACGAATGTTTGCAAGTTCAACTGCGAGAAGAAAGCTTTTAACATGACCGAACTTAACTCCAGATATTTTGAATTAGACTGCCGTGTTTCCCGGCCGTGTCCGCTCCATTATGAGGTACATTAACTCAAGTACGCGATATCATACATCCTGAGACTTTGACAGGTAGTTTATTTACTATTTTCCCACAATATCTCAATTTCTGGACATTAGTGTTTGAATGATAAGCGATTAATTTTTACTTGCGTGACTTGAAACTGACCGCAGAAACGTTCCTTTCTTATGTTTCAAATTACCCTGGATTGACATATTTGTAAACAGTTTACCACTGCTGATTATTTTTCTCCTCACATTTCACCGGGACTACATTAATGTTTATGCGAAAAAATCCTACATCGTTCGATACAAATATCCATCGAAGCGAAGTTTTTTGGGAATTAATATAATACACTATTCTTATGCAAGTAAAAAATGATGAACCTCTGTGGTCTAGAGGTCATTGTTACTGCCTCTAATGCGGATAACCTGGGTTCGACTTCTACTAGTGGCACATATTGCAGGCTTTTTTTTTTTTTTTTCGTTTCTCTTTTTCCAGTCTTGTTGTAGAAGTGTTAGAATTATTGCTCTCAGTGGTTGAGCTGTAAAGCAATTTTGTAATTTTAGAGGGACATATGTTGATAGGGGTCTAAAGGAATAGACTCCAACACAAGCTAAGCGCAATGCGTTCGATGTAAGAGAGAGAGACTTCTGTACTTCTCTCTATTCTTTTGTTTAGCGCTAAATTAGGGATACAATACTGTTTTTTGCAAGCCCAAGTTTAGGCTAATTGTAGCCTCTTGTTTCTTTTAAAAGTAGGTAGATACTTGGTATTTGATTTAAGCTGACTAAAAGTAACTAAACGTCAGTGGTTCGCAACCCAAAGTTCACAATGTAAAACAACCACTGAATAAACTTCCTATCCCCGTTTCCCGTGTATTTCCAATGACCTGCTAACTAGCTGAAAATCAACAACAAAAATTCTAGCTTCAGCCATCCTTCACTGAACTAATATGAAAATATTCCTTGGTAGTCAGCATAATGCATATTGCCGATACTAGCAAACCTTAGTCACTCAATGAAAACTTCAATAAAAACACATCTTCCGTCCACGCTAAGAAAGGATAACACACTCAAAAAGACCTGTTCTAAGCACAATGCACTTCCTTTCGCAAAAAATCTTGCTCTCAAGCAAAAATTAGCCTTCTTTGCTAATTTTTTGGCCGATTAACTAGCTTCATGAGCAGAGTTGTCTAATTGAAGCCTTCACTGCCTGTCTGACTTCTCTGATCTTCCAGCAGTAAAGAATCGGGTTCAAGGACGAGTTTAAGAAGACCAAAGTTGTTGCAAACTGCCTCCCAAGGTATAAAGACGACGAGAACTCTGTGCGATTAGTCCATAAAGCTCCAATGATCGCCTGTGGAAGATAGCAGACAACTAATGTCAACTGAAGCCAGAGCGTTGTGAAAACTGCTTTTCTATACCGTGTAATGTTCAATTGAATTGCAACTGACTGGTTTGGTTGTGCTGGCCGCGAACCAAGTCCTCTTACTTGACTCCCATTGTGGCGAAGAATGAGAAATATTTCACGTAGCAGAAAATGGAAGTTAACAGACATACTAAGGAGCTCATATTGCCAAACCATAATGTGAAACGATAATTCCAGAACTGGCTCATAGCTGCGGCAGTACTACATATTGCCCATAAGGTAAATACAACCACGGTCGTTCGCTTCAGAGTAACAACTTGTCTATATCTCAGTCCTAACAGCAGGGCGAGAAGCCTTTCCACGGCTATTGCAGTCAGTGTCAACAAAGAGACCGGTGCTAAGATGTAGGTGGCTACGAAAGTTGAAGCCAGAGCGTAGCGACAAATATTCCAATCTTGTTTTACCACAGACAGGTAATAAGTTACAACAAGAGGCTCAGCGGCAACACCAACAAGAAGGTCACTTGCTGATAGCGAGCGAAGCAAGAGTTTTGTAGGTGGATGAAGCGAAGATTCCTTGTGAAGGGCAATTTGGATCAGAGTATTCCCTAGAAGAGCAGAAAAGGACAGAAAAATATTTAACGCGGAAAGACATATGAGGTTATTTTGTATGCCAGTTGAGATCACCGTGCAATACAGGTCTTGGTATGTTTGTCGCTGGTTATTATCTCCTGTAAAGTTGCTCATCGTTATGGTTCGTTATTCGGCTGAATGAAATGTCGCCCTTTTAACGTAACAGGTGCAGGATGGTATCTGTTATAGGCAATGTTTTCTGATTTTTCAGTTTGCTTAATTACGGGCTCGAAAACAAATTATCCCAGCAACCGAAAAACGATTTACTTGCAACGCAGAGAAATGAAGTAGCTGCCAGTCAGAAAAACTTATGAATCGACTGAAAACAAAGAGCACGACGATTATTAATTTATAGACTTGCTTTGGCAGAAACTTCTGCCTTCCTCAGTGCAAATGTTAACGGAGATGCAAATTTGGATATAAATAACTGGCAAGTACCACCTGCTATATATACCACCTTGCTGTGGTTTTTCTTTACACATCAGCAAATAAAGTTTGCCAAGTCAAAACTTGTCAAGGAAAACTTGCTGCTTGTAGAACCGGCTTAAGACAACAAGGAGATAAAATTAGCCTTGACATGGGCCTGAAAAAATAATGTATTCCTCTTCTCTTTTAGCATTAAACGAAACAAAAGGGAAACGTATATGTCCTTGTTACTTTGAGTTTCATTGTGTTTATAACGACGTTCGAGTGTGTGTTTTATTGTTTGTCATGATCAACATATATTCCTGTAAAATTGCAAAATCGCAAACTCAAGCATCGATAATAACTTGATACTTGTGAAAAATAAATACGGTATATAAAATCGGAGCGAGACTATCGGACGTGTCTAAGCGGGTATTCGAAACCCGTTCTTCCTCTTTAAAGGCGTCAGCTATTTACATATCATCATACGTACATACACAGCATAATTAGTGATGTGAAAGTAGTCTATTTATTCCAAATGTCTAAGTACAATGCTCGCGCCGATCGATGCATAACTTCTGCTCACTGTTTGAGAAAGAAAATCCGCTTATCGAACGGTTTAGAATTCCACATAGAGGACACGACGGCAATGAAAACGTCATTTCAAAATATATCTTCTCGTTATGGTAGCACTTTCGCGATTATTCCCATTTGTTCAACTTCTAAAATGTAGGCGGACTATCCAGGAACTAAATTTCTACGAACGGCGTTGAAGGAAAGAAAAAGAAAAAAAATTTGCCATCATGTTCTCACGTTCTCGCCAAAACCTAAAATGTGGTCATTTCACGTTGTTGTTTGCAGAGGACGGCAAAGAAATGTACCAAAATGTAAAACGCACGTGCAGAGCTATTGTTTTTGCTCATTAAACCTATTTGTTGGCTTCACACTAGAGCTTGTAAGTATAATCTAAGTGCACTTGGAACATACTTTGAGTGTGAAGGGGTGAACTGTACTTACTTGAACTTTACTTAGTGACCATGGAAACGTTCGTAGTTCAAAGAAGCCGAAGTTCGCCGCCAAGTATGATCTACACCACACTTGAGAACACACTTGACCAATAGGAAATGCGATGTGCAGCAGTGCCACGATTTTGATGAACCGACGGATAAACAACTTGCCTTTTGTGATCGATGGAAAAATTCAAAATGGATGGTTGGAGTTTGGAGAACTATGTGAAACATTTATTCTATGTAAGAATACATAGAAAGGAAAGAATAGTCGATACAAATGATTGAACTAAAACTCTCATTTGAATTACATTTACAGAGACAGCCTATGCCATCGCTTTTCATTTCATCTGACACCAAATGCGATTAATGCAAACCAGCAACTGTTCATTTTTTTGCACCACAACAACTCCGTTAATAAGTACAATTTGAGTTAAAAATAGCGAAAAATATATAGGAACTGCAAAAGGCTCAATTCCTCTGTGAAGGCCTCATGATTTTACTGGCGAGGAATCGCATTTGTGATATGCGGGACGGATTTTACGGCTAAAGATGATCGACAGCCTGTGCTTCAAGTAATATACTTTGTCATTAGGTGTGAAGCCAAGTTTTCTAATGTGCGGCTTGAGATTTTCAAGTGCACTTGAGCCAAGTGCTTACTTGAGACTAACTTAGCTTCTAGTATGAAGTTTTCTGACGTTCTCGTTGACGTTCCCGTCCTCGTTTCTTAAAATCCCTGTCTGAGAAACCCACTTCCTTGTTCCTATTCGCGAAACGTATAAATACATGTATTTGAATACGATTTTGCTACACAGGGAACGTGGCCAAATAGTATTGCACTGAGCAGAATTGGAGCAGAATTTGAGCTAATGAGCGATGTTTACGAGGACTGAAGCATAATACACCAGTTTGGACGCATGATTTATTCAAGCCTTCCCTTCAAAGATGTCTAAGTTCACCTATAGTTGTAAGTGGTTTGACGTATAAGCTATGAAATTGGGTCGGCTATAGTAGTATGACGTTGAGATCTCTTTTGCATGTGTTTTGACAATCACTGGGGTTTAGAAAAGGGGTGTTTTATAGAGGGGGACATTGGGGTTTGCGGTATTGTGGTATTGGGCCATTTTTCTTGCGGTATTTCGGGAATTTCAATCTCGAATTGCGGTATTGCGGTATTTACTGGAGCTGCGGGATGCGGTTTTTTAGCATTTTGGGCGGTATTAAAAACTATCGTTACAGTCCTGCTACGCTTTCCGAGCTTTTTCTATCCTCCGCGATTGTTTCGGAAACAAGCTAAAACAAAATGCCAGACATCTTCCGTCACGCGAGGTATTATTTGAAACGTGATCGTAAGTGATTATATTAACAGTACTAATCAATCAACAATTTTAACGTTTCATCAGTCAATTACAATTCGCAGTCGCGCAGTCTTCTACTGACGTGACATTTAATACCATTTAATGTTTAACATCGAGTCTTGACACGGGGTCAAAGAGCATTTCTATAAACCCGCGCGCTTCGGCAATGGCAGTGGCTGGTCATCGTGAACACGCTGTAATCGATTGTGTTGCAATATTTTACGAAGAGGGGAAAGGCGGAGAAAACTATCGCAAGAAAAACAAATTCAGATGTCGGATAGACAAGGAAGAAAAAAGACTCGTCAAATTCAAGGAGAGTATTTGGTAAGTTGTAACCTTAAAATTAAACCCTAACCGACCCTGAAAGTACTGCAATTCTAACATGCCATGGAAGGATCGATAAAGGCAAGAAGAACAGATTTTCTATTTTATGGTGTTACAATATGGAATATGCTTGTGTTAGTAAATTATGGATGTTACACGTTTTGTTTATTTTGTGTAAATGACCTAAATCGAAAACTACCTGGCTTAACGTTCATTAACAAACTCTTAATTGTTATTTCAATGTTATTTGCACTCAACGTGACGTACAGAGTACTGATTTCAGGGTTACACCGAGTTTAGGCTCGGTATTGAGGTGTTGCGGTATTTGGCGATTTTTTTTTGCGGTATTGCGGTGTTCAGAACCCCCAATGTCCCCTCATGATAGTGATAAGACTTTTTTATGCTTTGTGTCCACGACTGGCTTGTGTGGCAGGTGCTGGAAAAGGAAAGGGGGGGGGGGGGGGGAATGCTTGATTGAATGCTTGACACCCCAGGGGGTCAGTACTCTTCGGATTCTTGGGAAAGGGTGTCCCGCCCGGTACCTATTTCAGCGAGCAAACTATGCCACTTTACAGACCAGTCTACAACTGTCCCACTGCCTTTGTTGTAGTTTAATTCAAGCCAGACAACAAACATGTCTGTCTACTGAGTTAGTTAAGTCCAAGTTGAATAAATTTAGTTCAGCGAATGGTCCAAGTCAGGTCCAAACCAAATGGTTCGGTTTTTAAACAAGCATAATATATTTCTTTCAACATTGAAGAAATTTCTGCAACAAATCGGCGACTGCTTAATTCACAACTGAGAGGTTGATCATCCAACTGAGACCTTAATTGAACCACCTTTGGAGGTGCAAACGGACTCCATCCGCGCCCAGCTATTTATATTATTTACATTATTTTTATAATCATTGTTACATGTACCATACTTTATATTTTGTCAACTCAGTCTATGTATTTAGTTAATTTACACTTACCCTCTTTGTATTTTACTTTCGATCCTGGCCTTACTGTTACTGTTAACTTTATTTTTTCTCTGCGGGAGCTCAATGTCTATAAGCTTCATGGTTTCCTTTTGGGCTTCCTCGCCACTTTCACTTGCTTTATGAAACTGTTCTGTTTTATCGTTATTTGTATTTTGTGGTAAAATAAATAAACAGATTAACAAACAAACAATACATAATCACAAAAGAAACAAAATGTCGACTAATGTTTATATTCAAACGACGAAGAAACAGTCGCTTTGTCTTAACAATGATGATATTATCATCTAAATGTAGAACAGCATCAGTTTTAATATTTCTACTGAGGTTTGTCAGTAAACCTCTGAACAAAAATATAACCATTGAGAAGACAAGTACTCAGCGCCTAAATTGTCAAATAACATTAATTTTATAATCTTCCAACTGGCCAAAATCTAGTTTGCATGTGGACAATTTTGTAGCCTCGGTTATTTGAAAAATTTCATTGCATGCTAATTTTAGGTAGGGCTGTTTGACAAACAACTGCTATTAAGTAAAAAGATATTGGGTATTTAAAGAAGCTGACTAAAAGTAAGTTATAGACGTCAGTGTTTTATAGCCCGAAGTTCATAAGGTAAAACATCCACTAAACTTCCTATCCACGTTTCCCGTGTATTTCCAATGACCTCCTAACTAGCTTAAAATCAAAAAGAAAAATTCTAGCTTCAGCCATCCTTCAACTAATATGAATGTATTCCTTGGTAGTCCGCATATTGCCGATACTAACAAACCTTAGTCACGCAAGCTTTAATAAAAACCCATCTTCCGTCCACGCTGAGAAAGGATAACACACTCAAAAAGACATGTTCTAAGCACCATGCACTTCCTTTCGCTCTCAAGCAAAAATTAGCCTTCTTTGCTAATTTTTTGGCCGATTAAGTAACTTCATGAGCAGAATTGTCTAATTGAAGCCTTCACTGCCTGTCTGACTTCTCTGATCTTCCAGCAGTAAAGAATCGGGTTCAAGGACGAGTTTAAGAAGACCAAAGTTGTTGCAAACTGCCTCCCAAGGTATAAAGACGACGAGAACTCTGTGCGATTAGTCCATAAAGCTCCAATGATCCCCTGTGGAAGATAGCAGACAACTAATGTCAACTGAAGCCAGAGCGTTGTGAAAACTGCTTTTCTATACCGTGTAATGTTCAATTGAATTGCAACTGACTGGTTTGGTTGTGCTGGCCGCGAACCAAGTCCTCTTACTTGACTCCCATTGTGGCGAAGAATGAGAAATATTTCGACGTAGCAGAAAATGGAAGTTAACAGACATACTAAGGAGCTCATATTGCCAAACCATAATGTGAAACGATAATTCCAGAACTGGCTCATAGCTGCGACAGTACTACACATTACCCATAAGGTAAATACAACCACGGTCGTTCGCTTCAGAGTAACAACTTGTCTATATCTCAGTCCTAACAGCAGGGCGAGAAGCCTTTCCACGGCTATTGCAGTCAGTGTCAACAAAGATACCGGTGCTAAGATGTAGGTGGCTACGAAAGTTGAAGCCAGAGCGTAGCGACAAATATTCCAATCTTGTTTTACCACAGACAGGTAATAAGTTACAACAAGAGGCTCAGCGGCAGCACCAACAAGAAGGTCACTTGCTGATAGCGAGCGAAGCAAGAGTTTTGTAGGTGGATGAAGCGAAGATTCCTTGTGAAGGGCAATTTGGATCAGAGTATTCCCTAGAAGAGCAGAAAAGGACAGAAAAATATTTAACGCGGAAAGACATATGAGGTTATTTTGTATGCCAGTTGAGATCACCGTGCAATACAGGTCTTGGTATGTTTGTCGCTGGTTATTATCTCCTGTAAAGTTGCTCATCGGTATGGTTCTTTATTCAGCTGAATGAAATGTCGCCCTTTTAACATAACAGGTGCAGGATGGTATCTTTTATAGGGATTGTTTTTTTTTTATTTTTCAGCTTGCTTAATTGCGGGCTCGAAAACAAATTATCCCAGCAACCGAAAAACGATTTACTTGCAACGCAGAGAAAGGAAGTAGCTGCCAGTCAGAAAAACTTATGAATCGACTGAAAACAAAGAGAACGACGATTATTAATTTTACAGACGTCGACTTGCTTTGGCAGAAACGTCTGCCTTCGTCAGTGCAAATGTTAAAGGAGATGCAAATTTGGATATAAATAACTAGCAGGTACCATCTGTAATAAAAAAAGCGTGCAGATTAGAAGAATAATGAGCAGGTTTTTTCCTATTGCTGGTATATATACTCATTAGCATTAGTTATATTCCAATCTGCATCTTCTGTAACACAAAAATTTAAACTCGTCGTTTTAATTAAACTTATTGTGACTTTCCTCACTGCTGTTAAGTCCAGACTTTTTGTCGCCTGTGCCACTGATTCCCAGCAGCCCTTTATATGTTTTGTTGCTTCATAAAACCGGTTACACACGAGCAAGTTTTCCTTTACAAGTGTCATTGACAATTTTCATTTGCTCGTGTTTATGAACAACAAGTCTTCTTTGACAAGTTTTGCCTTCACAAGTCTTATTTGCTGGTGTGAACGAATGAACAAGTTTCTTTCACAAATATGTAATGTAGCCAGCAGTTCAATTACACAACGGACGACAATTTTCAGTCTTGACAAGTTTTCCCAGTTGTTGGCCCGTACAGACGAGCAAGTTCTGCAATGTGTCAAGTTCTTCCTTGACAAGTGCACTTGTTCAAAACCTAGCAACGCCACGCTAGTTTTTGAACAAGTGCACTTGTCAAGGAAAAACTTGACAAGTTTTTCTTTACACATCAGCAAATTAACTGTTTGTCAAGTCAAAACGTGTCAAAGAAAACTTGCTGCTTGTATAACCGGCTTAAAGCCGGTTACAGACGAGCAAGTTTTCCTTGACAAGTGTCATTGACAATTTTTATTTGCTCATATTTATGAACGACAAATTTTCTTTGACAAGTTTTGCCTTCACAAGTTTTATTTGCTGGTGTGAACGAATGAACAAGTTTTCTTTGGCAAGTATTCACTGTAGCCAGCAATTCAATTACACAGCGGACAACATTTTATTTGACAAGTTTTCCTTGTCGACCCGTACAGACGAACAAGTTCTGCAATGTGTCAAGTTTTTCCTTGACAAGTGCACTTGTTCAAAAACTAGCATGCTAGTTTT
This sequence comes from Pachyseris speciosa, assembly GCA_016490735.1. Classification (NCBI taxonomy): domain Eukaryota; kingdom Metazoa; phylum Cnidaria; class Anthozoa; order Scleractinia; family Pachyseridae; genus Pachyseris; species Pachyseris speciosa. The sequence goes on along the minus strand of JAEMWC010000563.1, from coordinate 109,831 downwards.
TAAACAAGTGCACTTGTCAAGGAAAAACTTGACAATTTTTTCTTTACACACCAGCAAATAAAGTTTGTCAAGTCAAAACTTGTCAAGGAAAACTTGCTGCTTGTAGAACCGGCTTAAGACAACAAGGAGATAAAATTAGCCTTGACATGGGCCTGTAAAAATAGTGTATTCCTCTTCTCTTTTAGCATTAAACGAAACAAAAGGGAAACATCTGTCCTTGTTACTTTTGGTTCATTGTGTTTCTAACGACGTTCGAGAGTGTGTTTTTTGTTTCGGTCATGATCAACATATATTCCTGTAAATTTGCAAAATCGCAAACTCAAGCATCGATAATAACTTGATGCTTGTGAAAAATACGTACAGTATATAAAATCGGAGCGAGACTGTCAGAGTTGTCTAAGCGAATATTCGAAACCGGCTCTTCCTCTTTGAAGGCATATCCATATGATCATCAATACACAGCATAATTAGTGATGTGAAAGTAGTCTATTTATTCCAAATGTCTAAGTACAATGCTCGCGGCATAACTTCTGCTCACTGTTTGAGAAAGAAAATCGGTTTATCGAATGGTTTAGAATTGTCTGAGAAACCCAGTTCCTTGTTCCTTTTCGCGAAACGCCATACATGTATTTGAATACGATTTTGCTACACAGGGAACGTGGCCAAATAGTATTGCACAGAGCAGAATTCGAGCAGAATTTGAGCTAACAGGTATCAGCAGGGCGAGAAGCCTTTCCACGGCTATTGCAGTCAGTGTCAACAAAGACACCGGTGCTAAGATGTAGGTGGCTACGAAAGTTGAAGCCAGAGCGTAGCGACAAATATTCCAATCTTCTTTGACCACAGACAGGTAATAAGTTATAGCAAGAGGCTCAGAGGCAGCACCAACAAGAAGGTCACTTGCTGATAGCGAGCGAAGCAAGAGCGAAGATTCCTTGTGAAGGGCAATTTGGATCAGAGTATTCCCTAGGAAAGCAGAAAAGGACAGAAAAATATTTAACAAAGAAAGATGTGTGAGGTTATTTTGTATGCCAGTTGAGATCACCGTGCAATACAGGTCTTGGTATTTTTTTCGCTGGTTATTATCTCCTGTAAAGTTGCTCATCGTTATGGTTCTTTATTCAGCGGAATGAAATGTAGTCCTTTTAACGTAACAGGTGTAGGATAATGTTTTCGGAATTTTGAGCTTGCTTAATTACTAGCTCGAAAACAAATTATCCTAGCAACCGAAAAACACGTAGAGAAAGAACGTAGAGAAAGGAAGTAGCTGCCAGTCAGAAAAACTTGTGAATCGGCTGAAAACAAAGAGCACGACGATTATTAATTTTACATCCTTGTTTTGGCAGAAACGTCTGCCTTCGTCAGTGCAAATGTTAAAGGAGATGCAAGTTTGAATATAAATAACTAGTAAGTACCATCTGCGATAGAAAAAAAGCGTGCAGATGACAGGCCCGTAACCAGGATTTTATGTGGGGGGGTGCTAACAAGACCAAAGTGGACCAAACTACCGAAATGTATTTTTTATTGTCTGATCTGTTTATTTAGGAAAGTCGCAATACATGAGAAATTGTAACGGCAAGGTACACGGTAGGAACTGAATATTACATTTGTCGAATACAACTGTTTGAGTTAAGTTTATTGCAATGGACTAATTTTACGATGTAAAATGATATATCAAATCACTGCGGAACTAATCCCTCAGAATAGTCTCGAGCTCCAGCCTCCGTGGATGTTTGGTGGCAAACAGATTTACCACCTCATCTAAAACAATTTTAACTTGATAATGTATGCGCATTAGTGCGAGGAACGACAGCTTCTCCTGGCTCATGCATGTCCTGTTATATTATATGTATGCAGCCGCCTTAAAGAACTCGCACTTCTTTCACATTCACAACTCGTTGTGGCGCATATCTTGAGGAGCGCATATATATTTGGAAAGAGATCAGCATCGCACTCCTTAAGAGCTTTGGCTGCTGTATTTGGCCTCTCTTCCTTCGGTTCTGAAGAATATCTGAAAGAAATAAGAAACAATATGTACTGTTATCTCTCACTTACCCATTTTAGGAATTTGTTGTGTAATTTTGGAATATCCCAGAATTAATCAATTGAGTTAACTATGTTCCTACTGATCTGGAATCGAAGAAGTTCTTGACGTAAAAGCTCCGGCGACGAGAGATCATCTTTGTAGGTGTTGATGATCTCATCGGCGTTTGGCAAATCACCAGCCCTATTACACAGCACTGACGGTACGAGACAGAGGAGGCTTGACGCCAACACAGAAAGATCTGTTCGGGGGAAAGAAGAGCCTCAATACTTCAGTCGAACAAAGAAATGAACGAGCTGATGGGGAGGTGAAAGGAAAAAGGAGCAATTCAATAGAGATTTAACCCGAAAACTCATTACCGGAAAACTGCTCATCCAGTTCAGCTTTGATATGGTTAATAAGCCGAACGGTCACGTTTTGCTGATAGTGCTGCTCGGGATTGTCAGCGGGGGCATTGCAACGATGGATCTGGCGACCAGCCACCCTCGGCATCGTAGGGTCTACATTGACGTTACGTGCCACCCTCATTGCACGCTTATAGACATGCGCGAATTTCTCGTCCATTTTAGACGCTATTTCGCTCTTGACATCTGCAATCTGGAAGCCATTTTACAGTGTAAATTCTCGCTATTTTAATTTTCATTAATAAGGCTTTAATTTCTTTATCTGACTTTATTTTAAAAAAGAAAAACGTTCCCTTCAAGATACCTACCTCTTAATATGCCTTGATAATGTCAATTGACTGGCCCTGCAGCTTCACGGTGACACATGACAAGTGAGAGAGGAATTCGTAGAGCACAAGAAATGATGCAATGAAGTCAAAGTTGCTAGACTTGCCAACAGTGCAACCGCGTCGTCCTTGCTCTTTCGGTCCCAAGTGGCATCTTGGTTCTCGTCGCCACACATCTCGTGATTAGTCCCACAGGAGATGTTTTCTAAGGCTGCAACTGAATGACGTAGGGGTACGCCTGGTAGAAATGAGTGTATGTCGTGTGGCGAGCGTCCCATCTCGTCCTGCACAATTCGATAAGTCCCTTACGGCGACTTGCCTCTGGTATGGCCTTTTCCTGTTCTCTCCTACCCATAACGTATTACACAAAAAACTAATTTTGCATCTTCGGGCGTTCATGCGCTCGTACAAATAGAGAATACTACCCGACGCGTTAGCAGACGTGTCTGACAAAAATCGTGAGATGGCTCCCTTGTCATTGGCTCGCTCGTCTAAACTCCGGTGCAAAGGGAGTTTATTCATTTAGATAAGCTTGGACATTTGTGCGCTCATTGAAATGTCCTGAATGGCTCGGGCTACTAGAGTGCAGCCGGTTTTAGTTTCCCAGTGAATACATGACTACTTTTTCCATTTTTTGATTTTGTTTAAGTATCACTGTTAAGTTTTAAACTTCAGTTTAACCGACTGCACTCCTTAACTTGGATATTGAGTGTCAAAATGCGGACCTTTGGGGCCTGTGGGGGGGGGGGGGGGGGGGGGAGGGTGCAAACGCACCCCGTGCACCCCCTGGTTACGGGCCTGAGATGACAAAGATAAGCATGCCTTTTCCTATTGTTGGTATAAATACTCATTGGCACTTTATAGTTATATTCAAATTTGCATTTTATTGTTAGTAGCATTTGCGCTGAAGAAGGCAGAAGCTTTCACTTCCGAAACATGTCTTCAAAATGTCAAATTTTCGTCTTATATCTAAACCGACGTATTGTGAGGATCCTGCTGTTCAGACGTTTTGTCGCCTGTGTCAATTGCCAGCAGCCCTTTATATGTTTAGCTGCCTCATATGAATACAAGGAGATATAATTAGCCTAAACGCGGGCCTGCAAAAATACGTTAGTGTATCCGTAATTTATGCTGTCTTTCTAACATCAGGCGCATTGTACTTATCTTGCTTCTCGAATCTGCGTTTGTTTCCCGTTTGTTTGTAGTGGCTATCCATAGAATATCTATAAACATATATCGCTATAAACTTGCAAAATTGTTTTGCAACTGAAGCATTGATAACAATAATAATACTTGTTAACTCTTTTCTTACCGAGTTTTTGTACGTAATGTTTCCAATTTACCGAGAGTAAGAGGTCAAGACGATCTCATTATTCCATTCAAGGGGTTACCACAGAGATTTTGCTGGTCAAAAGCACCGAAGGCTCTATCTTTTTTGCCACGCTTGTCACGCTAGCTATCGTTTTTTTTTTTTTTTTTGTAAACGAATACTGTAGCTACAATTCGTTAGGCATTTGATTTATAAGCGTCGTTTTCGAGCCATTTTCCACCTCAGAAGCCCCCTGCCTGGCATCTAAATGCTGTGTCTGGGCGCAGCGGCAATCCTCTGAAGGAAACCAGAGGTAAAAAGCAGTTTCACGGCAGTGGACCGCCGAAAGTGTTTCTTGTGAATCATGGCAATTCCCAATTGAGGTTGTGTCTCTGGTCGTTCTGTAGGTGGATTCCGGGACCTGGCATGACAATTTTGGCGAGTTTCGACTGGTAAATAATGCAATCGGTGCAATATTTTGTCAGCTGCAGGACCGGGTGGCTCTGCACTTCTAAAAAATATCTGAAATGGAAATTGGCGGACGCCCATGCTGACGTTATATAAAAATTACCCAGGAGTCCATTGGGTCATAAAGGCGAAAATTACACACCAGTGAATGCAAGTAAAATTAAATAGCGTTATCCACGCCGCGCTAAAGACGTGAGCAGGAAATGTGGAACAGATTTCAAGAAGTGGAGTCAGCGAAGTTTGCTGCTAATGTAGACTTTTAGCTTCAAAAGATTTTTTTGTCAGAAAAACTTTAAGGCAAAATTGAGTGTTTTTTGTGTTGTCAACTGAAGGGTGTTCGAAGCCAACACTTTTGTTTTTGCAACAAAATAAACGGTCATATACAATGAAAATTGAGAGTTTTGGTCAGTTCACGGAGTGGCAAAGTCTACATAATTGAACACTTGGCAATATTAATGGTTCGTTTCAACCCAAGTTGCACGATGGCACAGCTGCGGATAGAATTAGCATTGCCTTACCTAACACTGAAGGTTCACTGTAATTATATGCTTTTGATTTTAGGGTATTTTTTATTGCAAAAATGACCACAAAAAGTATAATTTTGACATTTTGACATTTTGGGCTTTGCTGCCAAACGAAGGGTGATATGCCCTCTACTTTTCTTGATTTATATTATATGCTGATAAGGATCTAAAGTCACTAGAAAGTGTAATCAACATAGAATTGCAGAAAGTCTGTGACTGGTTAAAAGCTACTAAGTTGACCATAAATGCAAAAGTCTTATTTTGTCATCTTTAGACCAACTCAAAAGAAGCTTAGCTATCACATTAATATAAGGATATACAACAATGTCTCAAATAGTAATACTTTTCTTGAATGCAAAGATTATGAAGTTTTTGGGAGTGCTTATCGATAAAAACTTAACCTGGAAATATCATATTGAATATATTGCCTCTAAAATTAGCAGAGATGTTGGAATTATTTTACGATTAAGGCACTCTGTCCCTTTAAATACTTTAATCCAAATTTACCGTTCTCTGACTTCCCATATACATACTACGGAATGGCTGCCTGGGGCCAAGCTGCACAGCGAGGTTTATTTGAGGAAGATCTTTATTTTACAAAAACGAGCTCTTAGGCTAATGTTCCTCGCTGGTAATAGATCTTATGCTATTCCTTTGTTTGTCTTTGCTAATGTCTTGTCTTATGGGGAGCAGGGTTGGCGCAGTGGCACTCGCCTTCCACCAATGTGGCCCGGGTTCGATTCCCGGACTCGGCGTCATATGTGGGCTGAGTTTGTTGGTTCTCAACCCTGCTCCGAGAGGTTTTTCTCCGGGTACTCCGGTTTTCCCCTCGATCTCCTCAAAACCAACATTTGATTTAATTTATTATTATATGCTTTATTTTGAAACAGTATGCTCTCTTAAGCACGACGTATCAACCAATTCTGCACCCAAGAATATCTGTGATCTTTTTACCTATTCATCCGACGTTCATACATATAATACTAGATTTTCTGATGCTTGTAACTTATATGTTAATCAAGACTGAGTATTCGACTTAATTCGTTTTCCATTTTCGGAGCTAAGTTATGGAATTTCCTGAAGTCTGACTTGCGTAAGGGCACGGGAAAAAACCTTTCAAAAACAAAATTCACCAATACTTACTTACGATGCTTGGTGATGAGGATGGTTATGTTGATGCTCCGACGTTAATCTAAAAAATTGCTAATTATCATTAACCAAACTCTAGCTATTACTTTTACTTCCTTATGTTCTATGTCGACTTAAGCCTAGTTTCCATATGATCTTAAGGGTCTGCGATCGGTCTGGGACACGGTCGGCGCCATGATCGGCGATCGGTCTGCGACACGTTGCAAAGATATGGAAACATGTTTCCCCGGCGTCGGCGGCGGTCTGCGACACACGGTCGGGGTGATCAGGAAATTAAAGTAGCACCAAGTTCTACTTTCCCTATCACCGATCGCAGACCGCCGCAGACGCCAGGGACACATGTTTCCATAAGCGAAATCCCCGACCGTCTGGGATTTTCCCGACATATGAAAACCAGGCTTTAAGCCTGGTTTTCATATGTCGGGAAAATCCTAGACGGTCGGGGATTTCGCTACATCCCGACCGTCCCAGATTTATGCCAAGATAACGACCACTGCAGAAATCTGGGACGCATCGGGAAAATAGAAACCTTCCCGATTTTCCCGATTTGTCACCGACCATCCCAGACGATCGGGGATATCTACGATCTCCAGTTTTCATTAATCGGCATAGTCTGGGATGTTCGGGAAACAGTGAAATCCCCGACCCTCTGGGACCTTCCCGTCATATGAAAACCAGGCTTAAGTCTGTAACGTGTCGCAGACCGGTCGCCGATCATGGCGCCGATCGTGTCCCAGACCGATCGCAGACCCTCAAGATCACATGAAAACCAAGCTTTAAGCCTGGTTTCCATACGATCGCAGACGATCGCGGATCGCAGATCGCAGATTCCATATGATCGCAGACGATACGCGGATCGCAGATCGCAAAAAGGTCTGCGATCGTCTGCGGTCACATGGAAACACACTTCTGATCATATGGAAACCAAACTTCTGGATCTGCGATGGAAACCTATCCCATAATATTTGTAATTCCGACAACGCGCGTGTACATTTGAGATTTCCGCTGACCGAAATGTATGGCTACAGTCCGCTCCGCGATCGTTTGCCATCGTCTGCGACGCAGCTCTCTTCTCGTGTAAATGCTAGCTCTCTGTGAATGTATGTGTATACCTATTTAATTATTTATTTAGCTATTAACTTATTTACTTATTTTATTTATTTATTTTTATTATTATTTTTAACTTGATTGCTAAATTTTGATTGTAAGTTACACAACCTGCCTCGATTAGCTTTGCTACATGCGGCTTGTGTATTTTTCTAAATTGTATATTATAAATTATTGGAAATAAAGTGAAGTGAAGTGAAGTGAAGTGATATGCAGCGGAATTCGGGAAATGCAGTCTGTTTATTGGCTGTGATGATTGCAAAGCACACCATTTGGTGCCATTCACACATTATCATGACGTACGTTGTGACAAATTTAAACTAGTCATGTAAACCATGAAAGCAAAACCGATATTTTCGACGTATATATGCGTCGTTAGTCCGTTAAGGGTTAAAGACCCTAAGCGTTGGTCCGGCCGGGGTTTGAGCCCGCGACATCCCGCACTGTAATCCGATGCTTACCACCTGGTCGGCGGTTTGATAGCAACTTCGGTTAGGGGATATATATTTTTCATTTTTACTCCACGGATTCAAGGAAGCCTTCAACGCTTTTCCTGCATTTTGTTGTAGGTGGGATCCTCAAAAGAAGAGCAATTCGTTCCGGGTACTGTAGCCAAAAAGCGGCAGAGAAAAAAAGTTGTATTCTCATTCTTTTTAGTCCGTCACTGACTTAATCACCTTTTAGATGCTGTATTGGGCTGGACTATTTTCTGCTGTTTGTTTGTTTGTTTGTTTGTTTGTTTGTTGCTGTTGCTGCTGGTCATGATGTTGTCGTTATTGTTATACGTGTTGGTATTATCATTATCAGTTAAGGGTAGCCATTACAATGTTCCTGTTAGTGGAACTGATGACTACGTATGTGAATTTCTGAAAGTTCATGTTTGAACTTCAGGTGAAAGATTAAAGATGCATTCAGGATCATCCTGGATACATTGGAACACCGCAGTTTAGCAGCCCTTAAACTGAATCCTGATACCGGCGCCGCAGTGTTAGTTGGTAAAGCAGTGACTCTTTTATCGCAGAGCAGGCAACCTTTCCCTGCCAGCAGAGGCCTCTTTTCCTTGTATTCAGCGTGCGTTTTTCCCGCACGCTGAATACAAGAGGTTATTTTATTCGATCTTCACGAGGTGGACGCTTCGAATTGAAGTTCTATAGATACCAGTTAAAGCACGCGGTCAGATGGAGCAGATACTGCATCAGTTTGATAGCAGTTCACCTTGATGAAGATGTTCTGAGAACAAGGTCCGAGACCGGCGATTTTGGCATGTTGATGGATTGGTCTATCAATGCATCAAAGATGAGTGAATCGTCGCAGCTGTGAACGCATCTTAAGCACTTCAGTGTACAAAGCAGAAGAAAGAGTTCTGCTACCTCTGCGATCAGGCCTGCTCTGCGAAAAAAACAAGAAAATAAGGAGGACACCATTTTATCTCATCCACTAGGACTACCTTAAAACAGGTTCGACTGTATATGAAACATCTTACATTCAGGGTCATCTTGAAACAGAGCCATGACTGATTGAGCAAAGAGTGATGCCAGATGTGACCTCGACCTCTACGCTTGGTCTTCACGACAGTAGAATGTAACATGATATCCCAATCCCTTTTTACCCCGGCTGCGCGCGTCTCGCGCGGCGCCCGGGTCATAAACTCCGACGGTTCTTCTTTTTTTGTCGTCGAGTATCATCCCCAAATGGCACTTCCGGCGTTTCTGCGCAAGCGCTAACTATTTTTAACAACAGTGATGCGTGTTGTCACGTATCGGAAAATGTCGATTCATCTTGTGGCTTTTGAAGTCTGAACAAACAATATGTTAAGAGAAGTGTCTATGCGAATGTTTGGAAGTTCAACGGCGAGAAGAAAGTTTTTAACATGAGTAAACGTAACGGCAGATGGACTGCCGTGTTTCCCCGTGTCTGCTTCAGTAGACAGCGAGTAGTCTCTAATTTTGGCGACGGATTGTGGGGGCACGTGCGCGCGCGAAGTTGCGAGGAGACGCGACGCGAGGGGAGCGCCAAAAATTAGAGACTACAGACAAAGGGAGTTTGACCTTTCACGGCCGAGTGATTCGAGTGTAAATCTCATATCAACAGCAAGAATGATGCCTGTTGTCACGTATCGGAAAACGTCGATTCACCTTGTGTCTTTGAAGTCTGAACAACTAATATGTTAAGACAAGTGTCTATACGAATGTTTGCAAGTTCAACAGCCAGAAGAAAGCTTTTAACATGACCAAAATTTAACTCCAGATGGACTGCCGTGTTCCCGTATCCGCTCCATTGAGATGTAAATTTTGTTGAATAACTCAAGTACGGGATATCACACACCCCTGAGACTTTGACAGGTAGTTTATTTACTATTTTGCCACAATATCTCAATTTCTGGACTTTAATTTTTGAATGATAAGCGATTATATTTTACAAATGTACTAGCGTCCCTTGAAACTGTCCAGAAACGTTCCTTTCTTGTGTTTCAAATGACCCTGGATTGACGTATTTGTAA
>JAEMWC010000563.1:92500-95000 GCA_016490735.1 Pachyseris speciosa | reverse complement strand
GGCCCTTTTAAAACTATCAACAGAGTTACCTAGTCTAATTGCAAGCGGTAGCTGATTCCATAACTTCGGAGCAATTGCCGCAAAAGATCTATCTCCGTAAGTAACTGTAGCAGTCTTCGGGATAACTAGGAGATTGGAATCGCTAGAACGAAGAGAGCGACAGGGAGTGTAATGATGTAAAAGTTCGTTAATATACACCGGGGCAAGGCCATTAAGAGATTTGTACGTAAGCAACAGTAACTTAAAAATTATTCTGTCATTTACAGGAAGCCAGTGCAACTTTTTTAAAACAGGAGTAATGTGATCAGTCTTCTTCATGCACACAATTAATCTTGCCGCGGTATTCTGCAATCTCTGAAGTTTCTCAATTTCACGAGAGGGAATTCCATAGAGCAAACTATTACAATAATCCAATTTCGATAAAACAAAGGCATGGACAATGCGCTCAGTATCCGCTTGCGAAAGATATTTTCTGATTCTGCCAATAAAATGAAACGAACGCGAAAGAGCGCGACAGGTATTGTTGACATGGGGAACAAAGGTAAGGTGTGAATCAAGCGTGACTCCAAGGTCTTTGATAACACTAGTAGGCTGAACGTAATGATCACCGACTTTAATCGAAGCAATCGGCTCAGCAGGTGAAAAACGCGAAGAGAAATGAATTATCTCAGTCTTCGACGGATTGCATTTAAGCATATTGCATAAATTCCAACTCATGATATCATCTAGACACAAACTGAGATTTTCTAGAGAAGCGATGCGGTTTCCTTTACGCATAAAAATGTAGAGCTGGGTGTCGTCAGCATACATCATTACGTCGAAACCGTGTGCGGAGATGATATCTTCAAGAGGGGCGATATACAACGAGAATAACAGCGGTCCAAGGGCGGACCCTTGAGGAACACCACACGGTAGATATCGTGGTCGAGAAACGATCTTATCGAGGGCGATGCATTGAGGACGACCTTTAAGGTATGATTCAATCCACCGAAGAACCATTTCGGAAAAGCCATAGCGATACCGAAGCCTATCAAGAAGAATAGCGTGGTCTATTGTGTCAAAAGCCGCGGACAGATCTAACAGCACTAAAAGAGCTTCGCATTTATTGTCAATTGCCTGATGTATATCATTAACAACTCGTAGAAGGGCAGTTTCAGTACTATGATGCTTTCTGTATGCTGATTGCATTTTAGCAAATAAGCCATTCGTGGTGAGATAACCCTCAATCTGGGAAGCCACTATTCTCTCTAATGTCTTAGAGAGAAACGATAGATTGGAAATAGGCCGATAGTTAGCAAAGACATCAGCATCGAGGTTGTCCTTTTTTATCAGAGGCCGAATCAGTGACTTCTTGAAAAAAGAGGGAAAAATGCCCTGATCCAAAGACACGTTCATGATATCAGTTAGAGTGGGCAACATAACATCAATGCAGTCCTTTAACAACCAAGTAGGTATAGGATCGAGAGCACAACTTTTACTTTTTGATGACTGAATGATAGTCTTGAGACCATTAGGAGAGACGTGATCAAACTGACTGAAGGAGGTAGAGCACGATACATCAGTCACACATTTAGGCCGCAAGGAGGGTTGTTGAGAGAGAGAACGTCTGATATTGATGATTTTAGATTCGAAGAAGTCGCCAAAACTCTCAACCAAATGTTCAAGAGAGTCATGTGTCGGTAGAGTTGGAGAAGACTTTACGCTGAACATACCATCAACGAGCTTGAAAAGCTGCTTCATATTAGACGTACTAAATTTGTCCTTCAAGTAATTGGTTTTCGAAACCTCCAACAAGCGATTATAATTGCGGCAGGCTTGATAGTAAATTTGCTTGTCGACTGATAACTTAGTGGATTGGAATTTTCTTTCACAGCGCCTTTTAACACGTTTTAATTCGCGAAGATCATCTGAGAACCAAGGCGCGTGTGGCCTAAGGGTTATATTCCTAGTTTGTTCTGGGGCGTACTTGTCAAGTAGAAGACGCAATGTGTTATCAAACGCAGTTATCTTGTCGTCCAAGTCATCAACTGGTTCCTTAGAGAAGGCACGGGAGATGTCCTTCCGAAAAGCATCAAGATCGATGTCCCGAGTCTTCCGACGCGTAACAGTTATACGAGTGGCAGGAGGCCGCGGTAGATTTATGAAGCACACAACCGCTAGATGGTCAGAGAGAAGATCTGGTAAAATTCTTGTATGAGAAATTAGAGTATCCATCTCGCGAGTGATGAGAAGATCCAAAGTATGACCCAAACGATGGGTAGGGCCATTAACATGCTGTTTCAGATCTGCAGAAAAAAGAAGATCGTGGAATTGTTTAGCGTTTGCATTTGCATTGTCATCAACATGAAAGTTGAAATCACCACAAAGAAGAAATTGATAGGATATAACAGTCAACTCCTCTAAGAACGCAGAGAATTCTGAGAAAAACTTTTCTACTGTAAAGCCATTTTTCTTGGACGGTGGAGGCCGATATACTGTCACAAGGCGAAAAACCTTATTA
>JAEMWC010000563.1:22500-87500 GCA_016490735.1 Pachyseris speciosa | reverse complement strand
TATTGCAATGTTACTTGATTAAAATTAGAATGTGTCTAGTGAAGTTAACTGTTCCAGCTAACAATAATTATTCTCTACCAGAAAGCTTTTTCTTTGGTGTTTCACTCATCACAATAAACCCTCGATTTGGGGTTATTTATCACATTTCCAGAATGAATAGGTTGCCGTTACGATGACAGGATAAAATGACAGGATGTCAAGAGATGGAATTTAATTGGATACAGTTAATTAGATTTTGGTTTTCACGCCAAAAATCGCTAGACCGTGAAAGACCATTCTCTCTAGCTGTGCAGGTAGTCTCTCTTTTTTCGTGCCTTTCTCGTCTTGCACCTTCAGTCACGTGCGTGGTCATTTGCGTGTCGCACGCGTTCGGTTCGACGCCCGACTAAGAAAAAAGAGAGACTGCTCATAGTCTAGACTACAGCGGCCCAGCATCACTCCAACGCAAAAAATGTGCAGAAATCATCGTTTTGAATGTGAACAAAAGCCCTATCTGATATGGTTTTTGTGCCAGCACAAGAGCTATCCGGTATAATGTAGACACCGAAGGCGGAGCAGGTTTATTGTCTCGAGGTGTTTGGAACCAGTGATGAAACATGAAGCACGAGTTTTTGATATGACTTCTCGAATGAAACAATACAGAATTATTCAGTGTTAGATTTTTGTCCTTTTCCACAAGAACATGTTTGCATACATGATTCATTAGCATCCGACCATGAGGGAAGAAGAAATGCAAATTTTGGCAAGTCGTTGAATACGGTCGACGAAGAAGAGAATTTGCTCATCCTGAGAAAGCTATTGCCTGTCAATGAAGCAATTAAGAGCCAGTAGGTTTAAACTATTTTAATGAATGGCGAATTACTCGGGTATTCAAAGTTTCTGTTATAGAGCCGGGAGGCCTATTTAAAGACTACGATTTACACAAGGATGTGAAGCTCTGGACTCAGGTATTAAGAAAGAGTTGTGAATTCACTTTGAATTGCTAACTTAGAAAATTTGTTATGAAATTAGAGAAGGACGTCGGGAGAGAAATATGTACTCGACCATTATGGAATATTTCGGTGGCATCAAACTCTGTCTGTATTTTAGAAATTGTTGTCAACATTACTTCCAATTCATGATTGTAATATTTAAAAATCTCATTAAAAATGCAAGTGTTTGATCTGAGATCAAACACGGTTTTGAACTTTATCAAAACCCTAAAGATTTTGGTCTGGTGTTTCATTGGATATCAAGATTTATCCACCTGATCTGAATTTGTGTCATTTATTGGCTGGTCACTTTATGAATTATTAATGTATTTGAGAATCCCTGATGAAACATTTGCACTCCTTTTTTGATACAGCTGTTTCGGGAAAGGTTGTCCGAAGGAAGTCAAAAAGCGTACGCGACAATCCCGAAAGGTAGTCTGGGACACTGGATATTCTTTTTGAAACATCCAGAACTGCCGATGCTGTGACCATACAGTGAAGACCTGCAATAGCATGCAATATGGATTAAAGAGTTTTACATGTAGGACACAGTGTAGACGAAGAAGCAGCTGTTCTGTACATCACTCAGATGCCCAAAACTTTCCAGCGCTACGTCTTAAAATTCATTAATATCGGGAACACAAAACTAGAAGAGGCTGTCATCCTCTGGCACAGCCTTATGAACTGTTGCCATACAAGCTTTGTAGTGAATGTTCTTCTTTACTTTCTCATGACTGACAGGTATGACTGATTTCTCCCTCCATTCATTTGCCTCAGAATCAAGCATTTCCACTGATAACTCCCTTGATTTGAGATGACCTTTCAAGCCACCAACAACATACAAAGCTCCTTTGAAACTCACCATGCTTGCAGAATGACGAGGCACATTGAGACTAGGTACCAACTGCCATTCATCAGTTGATGAGCTGTAAACCTCACAAGTTTTGAGCACTGTACAAGTCAATCCATTCTTTTGCAGACCACCTCCTACATAGATCTTTCCATTCATGGCTGCTCCAAAGGCACCATGTCTTGATTCATTCATAGGTGCAACCTCTTCCCAGATGTCTCCACCTGGACTAACCTTTTCTACTTTAGTTGTTCCATTAATCTCATGAATTGCTCTCGTAGTGCCACCCATGATGTAAATGTAATGACCATCAGTGATGCCACAAGCTCCCCATCGACTGAGAGGTTTACCCCCACATATTTCCCAGCAATTCTCATCAAGCTTGTATTTAAAAAGGGTGTTTTCTGGGACTTTTTCAGTATTGGTTAATGCATACAAGTTCATATCACCATCCAGCACTAACAAACTAGAAAATTGTTCATCATATTTAAACTTTGTTTGAATTGCTCCCCAGGAATTTGTAGAAGAAATGAAGTACTCTGCAACTTGTGATTGGCCAGACACAAATCTTTGCTTACTAAAAACATGAACATTACCTCTGTATTGTACAGCAGCATGGTCTTGATGTTCCAAGGTCATGTCCATTAACCGGTGCCATGTGTTTGTATGGGAAGGTAACAGAATGCACATCTTCCCCCGCAAACAAAAATCACATCTTTGCACATCTCCAAGCACTTTCTTGCTGGTTTGCCACAACTTTCAACACTGGGGTCAAAAACCCACTTAAAAGACCCCAACAGAAAATTGAGACAGTCCTTGTTAGTTTTTACCAGCTCTTCGTTGATGAATTCATCAAACAAAAACTTACGTGGTATGGATCTTAGGCGGACTTCACGCAATAAATTCTGAAAGTCTCCTTCTCTTTCACTCCTGTTGTGAGACACCCACTTCACAATTCCTTTGAAAATTTCTTCCTCTGCACTGACAATGACATCATCACAAGACACCCACTCCATGACTTGCTTTACACCAAGGTTAAGAAAATCATCCGTTTCCATAACGACACTGAAATTTGCAGAGATCACCTCACGGGCTCCCTCCTTCAGTTCAAAGCATTGATACTTGCCAGCAAAGTAATAATTGAACACACAGTTCTCACTCGTTAGATTCTCCTTCAAGAAATTACCAGCCAATGTTTTTAAACCTGGTAAGAGAAGATAATCTGCAGTTGCAATCAAGTTGTGGCCCCTTTCCTCCGACAGTGAAACAGTTCCCGTATAAATGTACTTCAACACATCTTCCATGACACACGCAGTTGCCTCTTCAAGCTCTATTCTGATCAACTGTTCGTTGCTTTCTTTCATGTCGCTTTCAAGAAGCGAAAGGAAGAACGGGCTCGCAGCGGCTAGCACAAGCTTGTGAGCTTTGAATTCCCTGGATTTTACTGCCACTGTCACATCACAGAAACTTTCGTTTTCTCTCAAGGCATCGAGACGCTCGATAAATTCTTGACAGTGATGTGCAGGATCTGCTTTCATGGGTTCAGAAACAGCCAACATTTTGCAACTTGGAGGCAGTGCGGAAGTGAACAAGATCGAGAGGGGATTGGGTCAGAGGAGTTGAGGAGACGAGGAACCAAGCCCCGCCCTGGCAGCAGTCTGTTTTCTTTTTCGCAAAAATAAATAAATAAATAAATAAATAAATAAATAAATAAATAAATAAATAGATCGATAGATAGATAGATAGATAGATAGATAGATAAATTGATTGATTGATTGATTGATTGATTGATTGATTGATTGATTGTGATAGATTTTGGGAACATTGTTTTTTGGCTGATAAAACGCGTACACACACAGAATTGTACGTTGGACAATTACGGCAATTCAAGAGAACACAACAAAAACCTTTTCCACTCTTGAATTGGAATGAGTGACTAACATTTCGCAGTACCAGTATCAAACCAGTCATTTTGCAATATAACAAGGGACTGTAAGACTACTGTAAATTCCTGACACCACGTTTGATGAGTTAACCCAGTTAATAATATAAAATTGGGACGAAAAGTTAGAAAAAAAAATTCAACCATTGATTTTAGAAACAACAAGTTTCAAAGGCTTTAAGTGGCCAAATTAACAAACGTCTGACCGATTAACTGACTAAAATTCTATTATGATCATCAGTAATTCTAAAAATAAAAATGATGAGATGGACAAGTAAGCATTTGTCAAACTCGATTAACTGAAGTATTTTATTTGGTGATTATCTTCCTTTGTCGCTGTAATGTTCACGTTGCGGGTTTGGGATTTAGCGAAAAGTTGCCCCATGCAGAGAAATGGGCCAAATTCTTAAATTAACACCTAATTACAATGTTATTGTTGGTATAGTTTTTTTTTGTAGTTTTAGTTAGAATTTGTTGAATGCAATTCATTGTAAGCTTTGTTACATGGAATTAGCAGTGTTATTTATATGGATTTTGACTCCGATTCTACTTTGCGTCAATTATATTGTACGTCATTTAATAACGCAGCTTTGTAATGTGTGTTTAACTGTTAAATAAAAATCTGTTAAAAAAAGAGTTGTCCCAAGTAGATGAATTATAACTCTTGAACAGTTCGAAAAAAGTGCCCTTGCTGAGCGTTGGCTGGGCTACCCTAACAGGCAAAGGTAACTGTAGTGCAAGGGTAACTTTGGCTACCTTCCCGTTGACACGTCCATGATAAAGAGCAGTAAATGCTGGGGCCGTTGGCTGACCTTGCTAGAGTAACCCTAGTACAAAATACGGTTGAATTTTAAGGGTTCTCCAACTTCCTTATAACCGGGCTTTTATAGAATGCTAGCAGTCCCTTTATGAATAGAGAGAGCAAGCCATCAACAACGCGGCAACACTGGAACGAAGGGAAATCACTCCCTCAAACCCGTCGGCATTTTCGTTTCACGTTTCGGATCCTTCGCACTCCCGCTCAACTCAGTCCAGAAAGGAACTGCTAGTATCCTAAGGGTTGTTACAAGGCTTGGTAAAGCCCCGGGATTAACTACGGTAATGGGCTCCTGGACTGGATAATTAACAGTTGTGTCCAGAAAAAATAAAATAAAAAAAGATAAATAAATAAAAAGGCGTCAACAAGTGTTCCCCTCACTGCGTACGCTCCAGATTCCCTTTTTTCGACCCCCTGTTTAGTGGACGTCTGACGCAAGCCAAATTATTTATCACTAGGCAAATTTCGCTTTAAGGTTTTCTTCCTTTCACAAACCTCACTCCTCTCCTTATGGTAATATTCCTTCTCAGTTCTCAGGATCCCAGGGCGATCTCCCAGGGCTCGATCCCAGGGGACAGCAGACATCCCAAGGGTAACTTGACAATTCTTGGACCCAATGCCATCTCCGTCACTATTCGAGATTCCTGCTCAAACATAAACATGGCGGCTGTGTCGGATCCTATGACAGCAGATCCTTCACACCATCGCCAAGAACTAATCGAACGTCTTGACGTCCTGAGAAATAACGAGAGGTTTTGCGATGCCACAGTCCTAGTAAAAGGTCAGTGTTTCAAAGCTCACAAGCTCACAAGCTTGTGCTAGCCGCAGCAAGCCCGTTCTTCCTTTCGCTGCCTGAAAGCGACATGAAAGAAAGCAAAGAACAGTTGATCAGAATAGAGCTTGAAGAGGCAACTGCGTCTGTCATGGAAGATGTGCTGAAGTACATTTATTCTGGAAATATTTCAGTTACAGCGGAAACTGGCCATAATTTGATTGCAACTGCAGATTACCTTCTTTTACCAGGCTTAAAAACGGCAGCGTGTAGTTTCCTTGAGACGAATATAACGCCCTTGAATTGCGTGTACAATTACTACTTTGCTGAGAAGTATCAATGCTTCAAATTCAAGGAAAAATCCCTTGAGAAGATTAACTCAAATTTTAGCGTTGTCATGGAAACAGAAGATTTCTTGCATGTTGACACAAAGCAAGTCATGGAGTGGGTGTCTAGTGATGATGTCATTGTCAGTGCTGAGGAAGAAATTTTCAAAGGGTGTCTCACAACAGGGGTGAAAGAGAAAACGATTTTCCTGAACTGTTGCGAGAAGTCCTCCTGATGTCCATATCACATGACTTTCTGTTTGGTGAATTGGTCAAGGAAGAGCTTTTGACAACCAACAACAAGTGTTTAAATTTTGTGTTGGCGAGCACGAAAGATGTTTTCGAGTCAACTGGCATGGAATCTACTGCAAGGCCACCGAGGAAATGCCTGGAAACACATAAGGATACAATTTTTGTTTGTAGTGGAAGAAAATCATTTTGTTTTCTACCACAGGAAACAAGTGGTATCAGTTGCCAGATATGGTGTTCAAACATCAAGATCATAGCATCATTCAATGCAGGAATGAAATTTACAGTTTTGGTGAACAACAAGTTGGACCTGGCAATTCACATGTATTAGAATATTACATGCCTTCTACCAATTCCTGGGGAACAGTTCAAACCACTATTTTCCCAGATGTTGAACTTGAAGATTACAGTGAAACATTTCAAGCTTATCACT
This sequence comes from Pachyseris speciosa, assembly GCA_016490735.1. Classification (NCBI taxonomy): domain Eukaryota; kingdom Metazoa; phylum Cnidaria; class Anthozoa; order Scleractinia; family Pachyseridae; genus Pachyseris; species Pachyseris speciosa. The sequence goes on along the minus strand of JAEMWC010000563.1, from coordinate 81,140 downwards.
AGTGAATGGTTGTGTTTATGCAACAGGGACTTATAGTGAAATGATTTTCATTTACAATCCTGATAAGAATGATTGGGATTTTCTGGAACTTTCCCGTTACCATTGGAATGGAGGTTGTTCCATTGCTGTTGATGGATTTCTGTACATGATGGGGGGCTCTACGTTTTGGTCCATATGTGACAAGGGATCCACCACAGTGAAGAAGTTTGACCTCAGTGGAAGACATTTGGAAGAGTTAGCATCTATGAATGAGGCAAGACATGATGCTTTTGGAGCCGCCATGAATGGTAAGATCTACGTCACAGGTGGACTGCAAATCAAAGGCCAGAATTGCAGAGTGCTCAACTCATGTGAGGTATACAACCCATCTACTAATGAATGGCAGCTGTTACCAAATCTCAATGTACCTTGTCATTCAGCAAGCATGGTGTGTTTCAAGGGAGATCTGTATGCTATTGGTGGCTTGGGTGATGATATGAAACTGTCAAGAGAGTAATGTCCGTTGAAATGTATGACTCTGAGTCAAATAAATGGAAGAGGAAATCAGCCATTCCTGTCAGCTGTGAAGATCAAGAGGAAAGGACAAACAATTATCACTACAAGGCTTGTTTTGCAACCATTTTTGGAAAGACATTAAAAAAGCCCATTGGTCACTGATAAACAATTAACTATGGTCTTGATGTGTTAGTAATGGAAACTGTACATCAAAAAGTGTACACAGACACTAATGAACAAAGTGATCACATATCTTACCTGAGATTAAAAGGAGCTATTTCATGAATTTTTGACCTTTTTGACCATACTTTGAAAAGCTGAAGATGTTGGAAGCAAAGAAAACCCAAAAATAATGGTTTAATTTTGTTTGAAAGTAGTTTACTTATCTAGCAAAACTATAAATAAGGGTAGCTTGATATCTTTTTTTTTTTGGTGTTCTAAGGGCATTTTGGACTTGAGGATACTGTACTTGAATTTAATTTGACCTCCAAAATATAGAAAGCACAATTAACCCTTGGGATACTACAGTATATCAGTGACATACATGTAACCCTTTACATGTAACACTACAGACAACCATATAGTGATTATCATGTATAATCTCCTCACATTTCTTTGTACATCTTATGGCATTTTGTTGGGAGAAATTTTAGTCTCATCTTACACATAAGGGATTAATTCCTTTGTTCATGTGACCTCTTTGTTTGATCAACCAGTACTATCAGCCTTTTGGGGGGCTTTTTCAAACAGAGTTGAATTAGAAGAATAGGGAATAGAGAGGGGTGGAGAAAACACAAAAAATTCTTGAAATCTCTGTCGTATGATTTTCAGGTAGTCTCCTACATGTATGCAGATGTCTTTGGGCTTGTCACACATTCCTCCCTCATGGATGTCTGCTAAACTGAACCACCACTTCTGTTCGTGAAGGTTAGCTAATCATATTATTTGTCTTCCGATGCATGTGAATTGTTTGGCGGAATTTACTCCATAGGACTGTCAATTTTCATTGTTACACAGCTCATTATTGGCTATCTGTTATACAATAGGCTATTACTGCCCTTGAATGGAAGTGGCAGTTCAGTTGAGCAGATATTCATGGGGTAGGAACACGTTTCAAGCCCAAAGACATCTGCGTCTGCATAGGAGGCTAAGGGGGATTATGGGCAAATTTGTCTTTTACTGTACAGGCAGAAAAAACTGCCTGTCTCCTTCAGCAGTAAAACAAGAATGCTGCTTGTTATTGTGAGAAGAAATTAAATGTGAGCACTGTTAGGGGTTAATAAATAATTATTATTAACTTAGCTCAAGGTAATTATTTTTTGTTACTTCATGAGCAACCTATTATGTAATCATACAGTACATTATTTTACACTAATATCTTAAAAGAAATGATTTGGAAATACATAAGACAAGAAATATAAGTGATAGAAACTGACGTTTCAGTGCATCTTGTGCCATTATCAAGGTTACATGATTAATGATAAAAAGGGGTTTGTGAAAAGGCTAAGTTGAAGCGAATTTGCATAAAAAAGTGCCAAGCTAATTACATGAATACCTTAGCACAAAGAGAATCAGACTGTACATTCAGTGCTAGTTTAAGATCTTGAATACAAAGCATTTTATTAACAAGGCAGTCAAATTTGTTCGTGCATTACTTGATTACATTGTTGCGTGCTGAGAAATTGTTCGGAACAGCAGTTTTATGTTCTTTGGAATAATGCTTGTAAATAGATGACGCCTTTTCATGGTGTCCCTCAACACACCCGTCAAGGTGGCCCTTTGTGTACCCAACATAACCTGCATCACACAGGTCACACTTGAATAAATAAGCAATGCATTGCTGGGTCACAATGTTAGGCTTGGGCTCACGTATGCTTAGATCTTGTTTAAGCTTGTGGTTAGAAAACACGGGTTGGATGGTCTTTCGTACCTTGCTGCTAAAATCTCTAAGTTGTCGTTTGACAGACACTGCAGCATCCCGATCTTTGTAGTGGATAGCTCCTGTGATTGCCATTAATTTTCTGTAGTTTAAGACCACCTTAAGTCAACAGCTAAAAAATTAGCCATTGTGGGGTTTTTCGAATTGATTTTTCTTATGTTAGGGTGATCCACATTAAAGCGAATGAGTTTCATATTAGCAACACTTTTACTGTATTTTTGTTATCAAGGGGAAGTTACACCTGAATACTACGTTTTTGTCACCTTTTGACCTTTTTCCTTATTATCTGAACTCGAGATTTCATGCAATCCAAAAAAGCCATCACAGTTTTGTAGTGCATAGCCCCATAAATATCTCAGAATTTTTGGAAGATTTTTAGAGTACATGTATTTAGTATTTATAAAAAGGAGAAAAGGGGGCATGAGGGTGGGGGGGGGGGGGGGGGGTTGTGGGGTGATTTAAGGGAAGATGAGAAAAATGCAGATTGTAAGGTGATAAGAATTAAATTTGGAGGTTAAAAATTCTTGGACATACACCAAACAAGTCGTCCTCAACAAGACATGCACCCGTGTTGTGGTGGACTGTCTGAGTGTTGTGTATTCCTTCTTTTCCCTTTTTAATTTCTTCATCAAATCACTTATTTCATCAACATCCAGGTATAATGCCCAGAACAACGGAGAATCATTTCAAGATTCAGTGATGCCTTGCATTTCATTAAATTCCTGGGAGCATAAATGATCAGTGCACTCACACTCATTCATATTTTTAATTATTAACTGCTGTAAAAGGTCATGCATAACAGTTTTACTCGGATTAGGTATAGTTTCCAATGATAAATCACTTTCGACACAATGTAATCATCATAGTCTACATCTAAAAGTGCTACTATGATCAAATTTTTGCCCTTTGAATTTTTAGGCCTGTCACATAGAATTCCAGGAAAGATTAAAAATGCTGTTTACTGTTAAGTTTACAAATATCTCTATGTGTTCCGGAGATATTTAAGTTTGAAAAATTAATGTGTAAAATATGCAAATGAGATGACTGATGACGTCATGGACTCAACCCAATATAACATCAAGTACACAAATAGAGCTTTCTGGGTCAATTTCCAGCAGAGCTAGACCATTGAAATTTGCTAGGCTAATAGTTCTACACGTAACACACCTCCGGCTATAAAAAATTTGGTTCCCATGGCAACTCATATTGTGGAGCACACCTAGTAGAATCTTACTGCAAAGAATCAAGAACTTCTGATACAAAGTGGCTGAGATATCTTTTTGAACATATTTGATAAAAATTCAGTTGAGATTATGACATCAACTGGCTAATTTTTGCATATTGTAAAAACTTGAATATCTCTGAAACAAGAAGACATATTTGAAAATAGTAAACAGCAATCTTCTCGTACAGACTACTAACTTGTTAATATTTTAAAATAGCTTAGATAGGAAAGATTATGACATCATCAACTGGCTAATATTTGCATATTATAAAAACTTCAATATCTTTTGAACAAGAAGACATGTATACTGGTATTTGAAAGTAGTAAACAGCATTCTCCTCGTACAGACTACTTGTTTATATTTTAATATAGCTAGGTTAGATAGGGGAGATGTGGATTTCGTCATACATGTAGTATCACTTTAACAAAAAACACTTTTGCAGCTCATTTCACATTTTCAATTAATTTTTTATTGTGGACCCAGTAAACAAGAAGACAGTCATATGGAAAATAGTACTTATGCAAATGTTTGTGAAATCCTGAGAAAATGATGGAGAGTTAGAGGGGAGGGGCTACCTGGAGCAGGACTTTAGAGCTTGGTATTGAAGCAAAGGGGTGTCTGGAAAACCTGAACAAAGAATAGTCGCAAATAGTGAATAGCAAATAGTGACAACAGTGCGAATAGTCTGGAATAGTGTAAATAATAGCAGGCCCAGAATCACTTCAAAGCTTCCGAGGGACTGAGGGACTATTTGTCTAGCAGATCAGGTACGTATACGCAGACGTGAAATGTCTGCCCAGGAAGACATGAACCCATTGCTTAACTCCAGTGTTGAGTCTTATGTAAGTCAGATAAGCACTTTGATCTTCATTCCCTGAATTAGCTGGATCTTGGCCAGATGAAATTGAATCTTGGTTAAGTCCATCTGTTCCTTGTTTTGCATACCAGGATTTGAGTATGAGCCATGACTGGCCTGTTCAAAAAAGCCATTGTTTGTAAGCCAATTGGGTTGAAGAAAATTTCAAACATGCTTTCCGGTAATTCTTGGAATCCAGATCAACTACAGTATCTCGGCGCTACTTTGCAGACATACTATAAACAGGAGTTAGTTTTGGTCTGCGATGCAGGCTAGATCTTGGCAAACACTGATTGCATCAACACAGCCTAATGCAAAGTGATGGTCGTTGTCCTATTTTTCAACGTGATCAACTCCAACAAATCCAGATCAGTGCTGAACTACATGTAAAGCGGTGACTATTGTCAACTATTTATCACTACTAACTGTTCGGACTATTCATACTATTCGCTGTTATTTGCCATTCTGGTTTTCCAGACACCCGTAGCAAAGTGCAATATGGAGGCAGAAACACTGGATATTTTGACCCTAATGCCAACCCTAACCTAACACTAGTCCTAACCCTAAACCTAACCCTAACGCCAACCCCTAACCCTAAACCCTAACCCCTAATAACCCTGATCCTAGCCCTAATCCTACCCTAACTCTGACCAAGACTAGCCCTAACTCAAGCCTCAGAACATTAACTCTACAGCCAAAACAATAACTCTTGCCCTAAAATTCTCATTCTAACCTATGTTTAAGTTAAGCTTAGCCATCTCTGTTGTTATTTGGGGTCAGTCAATTTACTGGTCATGTGATCCCAAGATTCCTCTTTAATAGGTAATCCCTTAATCCCTTCTGTAAGACCTCAAAGTTAAAAAGTTGCAGTCAGGTAAATCAATTCAGTATGACTCGTTAAATCTTCTTTGTCAAACAATAACTTTGCTAGATAGGATTCTCCAGTACATTCTTGTGGATATTCACGAAACAAGCTTTGTAATGAATATTCTTCTTTACTCCTGTTTTTTTTCATGATCAACAGGTATGACTGATTTTTTCTTCCATTCATTTGCATCAGAATCAAGTATTTCCACTGACAACTCCCTTGACTTGAAAATATTATCTTTCAAGCCACCAACAACATATAAAGTTCCCTTAAAACTCACCATGCTTGCAGAATGACGAGGCACATTCAGACTGGGTACCATTTGCCATTCATCACTTGATAGGTTGTACACCTCACAGGTCTTGAGCACTGTCTGACTGCATCCATTCTTTTGCAATCCACCTGCTACATAAATTTTTCCATTCATGGCTGCACCAAAGGCACCATGTCTTGATTCATTCATAGATGCAATCTCTTCCCAGATGTCTCCACTTGGACTAATCTTTTCTACTTTAGTTGTTCCATTAATTATTTTATCTTCATTCTTAGTGCCACCAATTATGTAAATATGATGACCATCTGTAACACCACAAGCTCCCCATCGAGTAAGGGCTTTATCCCCAAGTATTTTCCATGTATTCTTGCCAGGATCATATTTAAAAATGGTATTCTCAGGAACAGTTTCAGTGTTTGTTAATGCATACAAGGCAGGGTCACCATTTAACACCAATAAACTGGAAAATTGCTCGTCATATTGAAACTTAGTTTGAATTGCTCCCCAGGTGTTTGTGGAAGATACATAGTACTCTGCTATTTGTGACTGGTCAGACGCAACTCTTTGCTTACTGAAAACATGAACTTTAGCTCTGCATTGTACAGCAGCATGGTCTTGATGTTCCAAGGTCATGTTCATCAACCGGTACCATTCATTTGTAAGGGGAAGGTAACACAATGCATTTCTTCCTCCACAAACAAAAATTGCATCTTTGTGCAACTCCAGGCACTTCCTTGCTGATTTGCCAGAAATTTCTGAGGTGGATTTTAAAATCTGCTTCATAAACCCCGATACAAAATTAAGACAGTCATTGTTAGTTATTATCAACTCTTCATTAATTAATTTGTCAAGTAAAAACTCTTGTGATATGGACATCATGCGGACTTCATGCAATAACTCGGGAAAGTCCTTTTCTCTTTCACTCCTGTTGTAAGACACCCACTTCACAATTCCTTTGAAAATTTCTTCCTCTGCACTGACAATGACATCATCACAAGACACCCACTCCATGACTTGCTTTACACCAAGGTTAAGAAAATCATCCGTTTCCATAACGACACTGAAATTTGCAGTGATCATCTCACGGGCGCCCTCCCTCAGTTCAAAGCATTGATACTTGTCAGCAAAGTAATAATTGAAAACACAGTTCTCAGTCGTTAGATTCTCCTTCAAGAAACTAGCAGCCAATGTTTTTAAACCTGGTAAGAGGAGGTAATCTGCAGTTGCAATCAAGTTGTGGCCCCTTTCCTCCGACAGTGAAACAGTTGCCGTGTAAATGTACTTCAACACATCTTCCATGACAGACGCAGTTGCCTCTTCAAGCTCTATTCTGATCAACTGTTCGTTGCTTTCTTTCATGTCGCTTTCAAGAAGCGAAAGGAAGAACGGGCTTGCAGCGGCTAGCACAAGCTTGTGAGCTTTGAATTCCCTGGATTTTACTACCACTGTCACATCACAGAAACTTTCGTTTTCTCTCAAGGCATCGAGACGCTCGATAAGTTCTTGACAGTGATGTGCAGGATCTGCTTTCATGGGTTCAGAAACAGCCGACATCTTGCAACTTTTTACCCTGCCTTTGGAGGCAATGCGGAAGTGAACAAGATCGAGAGGGGATTGGGTCGATTATCATGCGCACGCTATCCGTTAGAGGAGTTGAGGAGTTCCTGTCGGAACGTTATGCGATCTCCCACGAGGAACCAAGCCCTGCCCTGGCAGCAGTCTGTTTTCTTTTTCGCAAAAATAAAGAAATAAATAAATCAATTAATTAATTAATTAATTAATTAATTAATTGATTGATTGACTGATTTTGATAGATTTTGGGAATATCGTTTTTTGGCTGATAAAACGCGTACACACACAGAATTGTACGTTGGATAATTTTGTCATCCAAATTACGGCAACTCAAGAGAACACAACAAAAACCTTTTCCCCTCTTGAACTGGAATGTACGAAAGCCGAGGAGGGACTTCAGACTTCAGACTTCGGACTTCAGACTTCAGACTTCAGACTTCAGACTTCAGACTTCAGACTTCGGACTTCAGACTTCAGACTTCAGACTTCAGACTTCGGACTTCGGACTTCAGACTTCAGACTTCAGACTTCAGACTTCAGACTTCAGACTTCAGACTTCAGACTTCAGACTTCAGACTTCAGACTTCGGAATTCGAAATTCGGATTTCGGAATTCGGGATTGGGATTTCCGACTTTGGATATGGCTTAGTATATCAGGCTGTTTAGATGGCTGAGATAAACTAAAACTGTATGGATTTTGTTTGCATGGCTGTGCAGATGGCTTCTCACGGCGTATACTGTGCCTAAAAGTAGGTTCAACCAATAATAACCCGAACCCGAATATTGGTGTTGATTTTTTCTAAGCACTGTCCAGCAGATAGGTGGAGTACCTAGGGTGGCTCGCATTGATAAGGGAATGGAAAACATGTGGGTTTCCACCATCCAGAGGCTATTAAGGTATAATGACGGCGATGATTTAGCAGGCGATAACAGGATTTTTCAAGGAAGTAGTGCCAACCAAAGAATAGAAGCCTACTGGTCAAAGTTAAGGCAAGGTGGAGGCGGCTGCTGGATGAACTTGTTTAAGGATTTTAGAGATTCTGGTGTCTTTTTAGATGTTGACCCGTTGCTTAAAGAATGCTTAAAGTTTTGTTTATGCCTAACTCCGCTCTGGTGCAAAATTGTGGAATATCAAGACACTAAGAGTTGACAAAAACGTAGATGCTCTTGGAGGAAAGCCAGACGTAATGTACTTTGTGCCTGAAGTATATTCGACCCACAGTTATCTCGTTGATGTCCACCACTGAAGAAGTTGTGGAAGCTTGTAAAACTCTTTTTCGGGGCACAATCCAGAGATTACTCGCGGGAGTTTGAGGACCTCGTGGGATATATAGTCCCCAACCACCGAGTACCACAAAACCCAGAAGAAAGGTTAATGCTTTTTATAGAAATAACAGATAATTTGAAACGATTAGGATTTGGACGCTGCAGGCCTGTCCACAGCACCCATTATCAAGTATAGCCTAATGATTGCTTTCAAAATATTTAAGGCATCTGGAATGTTCGGCTGCAGCACGTTGAGATTCCTTGTTGTCATGTTGTAAAGTTACATATACAGCTATTAGTTGTGGTCGGAAACATGTCAACATCATATTGCTTTGATTATGTTTGTTCGCGTTTAACAAAATAACGTCTTTGAATCCCTGAATTGAAATAAAATTTTATTCAAATGAACTTGGACATCCTTCGAATAATATTTGTACACGCCCGCTAATGGTCAGCGTGCCACTCAGTGTAGTTCTTACACTTTGTGCCGACTTTTTTATCCTCATTGAACAGGAACACACAACTAATTTTTGATGCCATCGAACAATCTTGTCATATCTGTAGGCAGTATGGCACTTGTAGAGGTGACGTCACGCAAGCGCGCCAAGCATCTCATGATTTTTCCATGCACCTCTTGTTTACGTCACTACTTCGAGGTTTACCCTAGGAAAGCGTTAAAAAATAGTTTTAATTAGCCCACATAGCATTGATCACTCCCTTAACTGAGACCCTTGTAAGAAAACATGAAACAAACCAAAACTGTATGCAACAAAACTAGCGCATGATTTTAGTTATTTCATTTTCTAAGGAACAGAATGGACTATCTCTTCACCTTATTACTTAAAAACACCTGTACAACATGTGAGAAATAACAGGTATGGAATGTATACAAATCAGTAGCCGACTGCAGGTGTACATGGTTACTGTGTTGGAGTCACAAGTAAATTCCGGTTTTCAGTCACTATTTTCTTGTTGGAATGCTACCTCTAATTTGGGGTCAAAGAAGACACAAGACATCCTCTTTACAGAGATATTCAGATAGATATTCAGAGCAGGTTTAAGTATGATGAAATATTTGGTTTATCAACAGAATTTATAGGTGAGGGTACCATCCGTAAAGAGATTCTAGTGCTGAAGTTTTCGTCCTTCGGATTCGCTCTTCCGAAGGGCTAACGCTTGACTGGAACTGACAGCAGGGCAATTTCGGGTCGGTACATTTCACTGACCCCCAGTCCATGGACTACCATGATGGACTACCGAAATGGACCACCTATATGGACTGCTAAATGGACTACCAAAAATGGACTACCCTTAATTACCTACCTTGAAAAAAAAAAAGTAAAGTTTGGTTGTTTTCATCAATTGATCGTGATCTCCACCATCTTGTTATTTTTTAAATGCTGCTGGTTAGCTGTTCTGCAGGCGTATTCATTCGTCTCGCGTGACGGCTGACACGCTGGATGGTCAGTAAAAATTCATTTATAATCGTTTGTTATAAATAGGGTAGGGAAAATCACAGATATTTTGGTCTTTAAGTGCCCCTAACACTGAAATATTTTTTTTCGCTGAAATTAATCTTTGCACCTATTCAAAACACATAACTTTCATTTTTTTTTTTAACCAAATCTCGACTTTTTACAGGCTGTAAAAGTTACGACATCTAGCCGTCATCTGCCACACGATCAAGCTAGTAAGGAGCATGGGTCTTTTCCCCAGTTAAAGTCACAAACTGATCATCACGCTACGTCTTTGTAAACATGCATACATAATAGTCAACTGGGGAATAGACCCACGCCCCAGCTGACTTGGTCGTGTACCAAATGATCCATAGTTTATCGTAAGCCCCATAAAAAACTCTAAAGGCTGGAAATAAATGCTACATGTTTTTGGAATTAATGCACAAAGTATTACAATAGCAGAAAAAAATAACTATTCTTGAGGCTAGGTGCACTGAAAATAAGGTAAGGCTTTTGGGAAGCAGGCTGCACCCCCACCCAATTTTTCTGGGAGTACCCCGCTGGCCCTGGTCATGTGATCTATTTTTGAGTTGTATCTTCTTCTGTCACTTACCATTTTGAGCATCATGACAGCCAGGTAAGGAATCACCTGGAAGATTATAAATCAAATTTTTACTCCAGCTGCAGCCTGTCAGCCATCATGCACGACGAGTGAATGCGCCTGCAGAAAAGCTAACCAGCAGCATTTAAAAATAACAAGACGGTGGAGATCACGATCAATCAATGAAAACAACCAAACTTTACTAATATCTGTGATTTTCCCTACCCTATTTATAACAAACGATTATAAATGAATTTTTACTGACCATCCAGCGTGTCAGCCGTCACGCGAGACGAATGAATACCCCTGCAGAACAGCTGACCAGCAGCATTTAAAAAATAACAAGATGGTGGAGATCACGATCAATTGATGAAAACAACCAAACTTTACTATTTTTTTTTCAAGGTAGGTAATTTAGGGTAGTCCATTTTTGGTAGTCCATTTAGCAGTCCATATAGGTGGTCCATTTCGGTAGTCCATCATGGTAGTCTATGGACTGGGGGTCAGTGAAATGTACCGACCCGGGCAATTTCACATTGATTTCACAAGGCTATTGCGTGACACTTTAATACGCCGTGCAAAAGTGTCATGATTCAACCTTTTTCCCGCAGAACTAATATTATTCCTTGGTTTGCTTTTAATCTTTTTTTGTTTTGTTTTCAAAACTGAGTCGTTTTTATTATTGTCCTTTATTCTCTTGCTTTCCATTTTTTAAATTTCCTTATCGATAGCAGGAGCCCATGACAGTAATCGCGAGGTCACGGGTTCGAACCCCGTTGAAGTCCTGAATTTTTTTCAGGCTTCCTTTCGCAATTGCATAAATTGCGTTCACAACTGCGAGGATCATTCTTCATTTGATTTCATTTCCGCAGTTCATATATGATTCATTTCATATATCATTCACACTCATTTCTTTCACGGGAACATATGAACCCACAATTGACCTGCTCCCAACGTCAGTGGCTTCATAGCTCAGTTGGTTAGAGCATCGCACCGGTAATCGCGAGGTCACGGATTCGAACCCCGTTGAAGTCCTGAATTTTTTTCAGGCTTCCTTTCGCAATTGCATAAATTGCGTTCACAACTGCGAGGATCATTCTTCATTTGATTTCATTTCCGCAGTTCATATATGATTCATTTCATATATCATTCACACTCATTTCTTTCACGGGAACATATGAACCCACAATTGACCTGCTCCCAACGTCAGTGGCTTCATAGCTCAGTTGGTTAGAGCATCGCACCGGTAATCGCGAGGTCACGGATTCGAACCCCGTTGAAGTCCTGAATTTTTTTCAGGCTTCCTTTCGCAATTGCATAAATTGCGTTCACAACTGCAAGGATCATTCTTCATTTGATTTCATTTCCGCAGTTCATATATGATTCATTTCATATATCATTCACACTCATTTCTTTCACGGGAACAAATGAACCCACAATTGACCTGCTCCCAACGTCAGTGGCTTCATAGCTCAGTTGGTTAGAGCATCGCACCGGTAATCGCGAGGTCACGGGTTCGAACCCCGTTGAAGTCCTGAATTTTTTTTCCGGCTTCCTTTCGCAATTGCATAAATTGCGTTCACAACTGCGAGGATCATTCTTCATTTGATTTCATTTCCGCAGTTCATATATGATTCATTTCATATATCATTCACAGAATTAAATTCGACGTCTAAAACGAAGTCGTGCTGGAGTCGTGCGACAGTCGAGCCAGCTTAGCACGGCAGTAGCACGACGTTTGAAACAGGCCTCAGCTAGATCTTTATAAAACAAGAGCTATTTTTTTGCTTATTATTTTAAACGCTTCGTGACCAGGAAGCAGAGAAAAATCACTTTGCATATCTTGACTTAATTGCGCGTGGGAACGCTTACGCCTGATTGGTCATTGTCTGTTGCTCCATGCTGGAATGTTTGGGAACTGTATCGGCGCGTACATTTCAGGTTGTCGAGTGGCCGTCGATAAAACGAGGAACATGGAACATTCCGGAACATCCTGGTACATTCCGGAACATCTCGAAAAGACGAAGAAAGATCACTCAAAAAAAACTTTAAATATACAGAAAAAAAAACTAACACGAAATGAATATAATCCGAGAGATTAATTCCTCCCCCCCCACCCCCCCCCAAAAAAAGACTTTTATAAATGCCCCACCTGGAAATGATAGCTATGGGGGCTGGGTGAGGATTGTTTTAGTGCTTTCGTTTGCTTACAACATTTTCAGAAAGATTCACCCTCATACCGTCTTCAGTCATTGCTCTTTTTTTCGAGGGGCTTTCCAAGAGTCGCTCCTTTGCTGAAACTTAAGTCAGTATGGTGCTCAATATACCTTGAAACTTTTATATAGGAACCTCGAGCACGTGAAATCCACTACTCTCCACTTCTGATCGGTTAAGGATACCTTCAACAACTGAGGACTCCGCCAGGCCTACTTTTACAGTAGGCGATAAATGTGGTTATCTGCTCCAAGAAAGATTTTATTCCCAATAGCAATGCTTCTCACTACGTTTTTGCAGCGAGGGTCGCACTGCATGGGCCTGTTTGTTTCTTAAGGTTAAACATGTAAAAGGCTAGTGTAAAATCTCGCGGGTCGGCTCGTTAACGGCTCCATTTAATGATCCTGCATTCGGTCTTCTTAATAGTTATCCCTATATCCCTCCACAGCGACTCAGCTGGAAAGAACAAACCAAGTCCCAGACTAAGACTCCAGTCCTGTCACCTACCTCCTTGTGTAAGATATCTATCGTCTTGTTCGCTTCTTTTAACCCTTTTAGTAATTATTAATTCCAGTTTCTAGATTCCGGATTCCGAATTCCGGATTCCCTGTTTTAGGTAAACCCGTTTTCCAGAGGCCTGGATGCCAACTGTGGTATCGATTTGCAATAATCTAATCGATAAGAAGTTTTATATATGCGGCGCAAGTCCTATTTGTGTGAACCAAGTCAAATATTTGAAACAAGTTTTGTATTTGTGCCTCAAGTTGTATAAATATTCAAAGAAGTTTTATATATTTACAAGATGTTTTGTTTATTTGGAAACAAGTTGGATATTTCTACATCGAGTTTTATCGATATGAAACAAGTATTATATATTTAGGAGAAGTCTTATATATATCAAAGAAGTATTTTTGTCCGTTTTGGCGCGTCATATTTTACCATGCCTTTGCATTTGGAGGCAGTGCGGAAGTGAACAAGATCGAGAGGGGATTGGGTCGATTATCATGCGCACGCGCTATCCGTCAGAGGAGGTCCTTTGGGAACGTCATGCGGGTTGTTTACCATTTAGAAAAAAATTCTGGAAATTTCGGTTGGGAATTTTCGTTTGGAAGGAACGGTACGTTTTGTTTACCATTTGCCTAAAATTTCCGGATTGTCACGTCGTGCTCGCTGATTGTCGCTGATTGGATTACGCTCGGCCAAAAGCCAAGAGGACTGAAACTAGTACGAAACATAGAAAAATCTAAATGGTAAAGTTACTCATGTATATAACTCGTTCCTTTTTAAAGCCACGAGTCCAAACAAGCGCGCGTTACTCGTGTATACCTCGTTGTTTAAACAACAAACAGACAGGCGCAACCGGCAGAAACAAGCGCGCTACACGAGTGTGCCTCGTTCGAACGACTCGACAATAGGAACTTAAAGCAAGGACTACGGAAGCGTCCAGTACGGCGGGTTTTGACTGCGGAAGAATGGGACGAGTACGTATAGTTCCGCGGAAATTACATTAAGCAAGCCGTACTACGTCGCGTTGTACGAAACGTTTATAATCTTTTTCTCTTCGACGAAGTGGCAGAAGTGGGTACGTCATGCCATGTGTTAAAGAAATAAGAGACTTGCTTCTTCTTTCTCACGGTGTAAATTTTATTTCTGTACACAACACAACATCATTTTGTCGACTCCATTCTATGCGCCTAAAAACAACAAAATTATAAAATAATATCGAACTGGATTTTCCAGTCATGCGTTTTCCTCGCCCAAGTGCTAATATACAAGTTCCAATAAGTAAAATATTTCCACAATGAAAGATTTCCAAATTCGATTATTTGGAAAAGGCGTGCCAAGAATCGTGAAAGCTGGTTAATTACATTGCTTTCGCAGCTCGCCAGAAACATGTTGTTTGAGTTTCACGCCGCCCACTGCATTTAGTGCTCAAAATCGAGAAATACTTTTTGAGAAATCACTAACGACGGCCAAAAAGGGATAAAATATCGGTATGTTGCCGTTTAGGTTCAAACACTGGCATACGAAGCATGAACAGTGAAGGAAAATACATCAACAGACTTACGTACTTTCCACTCCGGCCCGCCATGATTCCTACATATTCGGCGAGCTGACTACGGCTAGAAACCAGGCCAATGACGCGTGACGGGAAGCAAAATTACTTCCGGTCACCGTACTAGACGCTTCCGTAGTCCTTGCTTAAAGTCCCTAATTATATGCAGAAAGGCGCAACCGACAGGAACAAGCACGTTCTGAATTTTTCCAAGGGCGTTTTCCATTTACCAAGAGATTCCGGAAATTCCGGTTGCGATGTAAATGGAACACACGGAACTTCTGAAAAGGTAGTCCTGTTTACCCGTTGGAAACTTTCCGATGGAAAATGCGTGTTCCATTTACGAGTTTTCACTAGGTTTCACCAGTTCCAGGTCTTTCACGACCATATCTTTGGTAAGATGGCGGCTCCTTCTTCGGTCACCTCGAGTAGTTTATACGACTGCCCCGTGTGTCATGGACTAGCACCCGATCTTCATACGTTAATGAATCACAATTGTGTGATGTATGCCAATGGTAAGCAGAATTTATTGAAGAAAACATTAAATTTTGCCCGAGGGTTCTTTGAGAAAGCTTGTTCCGATTGTTTCCTGCGTAATACTTTGCATCTGAAATTAAACAATGTCTTTCGATATTTTCCTCTCACAGTAGGCGTTTTAAGTGCGGCTTTGCCATACAACAAATAAGAGTATCGTCGAGGAATCTTCCAGTGGCTTCATTTCCCAGCAGCCTCGAGTCGCCCTGAAGTGGCTTGTAAATATTCATCGATAAAATATTGTGGCAATATATTTTTGAAAAACCCTTCGTTTCGGCGACGATCGCGCCTGGTATAAGCTGCAACTGCTGCGAGGATAGCAGTGTCATCATCGTTTCTCAATTTAAAAGACCTTCGTACATAGACAATTCTACAGTTTCGTTTCAGACATCTTTGTTGCCATGTGGAAGTTTAGCGGGAAAGTGTGGAGCCTGGGAATGAATGGAACGAACGTTTATCAAGTGAACACGTTCTTCACCGATGGTCATTTCCCATCGAAATTTCCGGAATTTTTTTGTAAATGGAAAACGCGCTAACAAACCGACTTCCGGTAAGACGGATCGACTTTTGAAGAGACGGGTCGAGTCGTGTCGACCCGACCCGATCGAACGGAGTCGATCCGCCAACATTTTCTACCGTGCTCGTTAGCCTTTCTTACTGAATTTTTATACTACGCTTCCCAGTTGAGCGCGACACCACGCAAGTTTCCAGACAAAGTTTTGACGTCAAAGCTTTTGCGTTTCGATGGCAACGAGAATGTATCCAATGGAAACTGTCACGTTTTTAAATTAATTTAGAGCATCAACATGTCAAGTTTTGACAGCTCCACCTCAATTGAGGTGGAGCTGTCACTTGACATGTTCACGCTCTAAATTAATTAAAAAACGCGACAGTTTGCCTAGAATGAATGCCGGAAAGTTGCTTTGTCTCCATTGGATACATTCGTTGCCATCGGAAACGTGTGGAAACTTGCGTGGTGTCGCGCTCAACTGGGAAGCGTAGTATAAAGTCTTTTGCAAACCGACTTCACGTAAGACGGACCTCCGTCGGGGATCACTCATCGTTTCTGGGAAACCAGGTAACTGTGACTCGATTTAAAATCGACACGATGAGGCAGGCACTCGATAAACGATTTGTTGTAATGGCGGTGGTTCTCTCGTGGGGTCACTCGATCACACCCACCAAAGACTTGATTTAGACCGAAGACGATCCTCGATTTAGACTGGAGACTCCTTTATAAACGACCCTCGATTTAGACCGAACACTCCTTTATAAATGACCCTCGATTTTGACCGGACTTGTTTTAAATGACCCTCGATTTTGATCGAAGCCTTAGGCCCCGTTTATATGGAGAAAAGTTGTCCCGGGTAAGAGGGTCACCCTCCCAGCCGAGTCAACTTTAGCGAGCGTTTATATGAGAAAAAATTGACCCTTTTGCCCGAGCCAGCAGCACTCGCGCATGCTCTGATTGTCTCACCTTGACCCGAGTTGACCCGGCTAGGCGAGCCAAAGTGTTTATATGGAGAAAGTTGGCTCGGCTAGGCGAGCCAAAGTGTTTATATGGAGAAAAGTTGGCTCGGCTAGGAGGGTGACCCTACCATCGAAAGAGGGTGACCCGGCTAGGAGGGTCTCCCTTCTAGCCGAGCCAACTTTTTGTTTCTCATGTAAACGGTTCGCCAAGTTTTGTAAGGAAATGTAGGAGAAATTGGCTCGCCCAGGGTAGCTCGGGTAGGCGGGTGACCCTTCTACCCGGGACAACTTTTCTCCATATAAACGGGGCCTTAGTAGCGTCCCGCGAAGCTTGCACGGGACACCCCTTTCGTCTCCCTCTTGACGCAAGAAGCGCGGGCTCATTGATTTGTGGGGGTCTGTGCGGGGGCTGAAAAACTGTCATCTGCTTGTGAAGGTGAGTTCACCCTGCAGAACAGGCGATATTTTTTTTGCGTATTTCAGCGAATGGAGGCTCCAGCGATACGTGCGCGGAGCACTCGGCTAAATAAGCGTCTATTATGCAGGCTGGGGTGAGTTATGTTGTTTTCGTATGAAAATAGTAATATTATTAGTTTTTGTTTTCCCGGAAGTTTCGTTGCAAAATGGCCGCGGTTACAGTTTTTGTGGTAATTATTAATATCAGTGGTTAGTAGTCACTGGAAACCAGTGTGTGGAGCACATCCTGATGTCTACACAAAATACGGCCTTAAGCAATTCCTTTATTAACAAACTCTATTAAGTCACTGCAAATTCCTTGTACAATGGACGTGTACCTCAGGAGAATTGTGGCAACTACAAAACAAAGACAAAGGCATCGAGACGCTCGATAACTTCTTGACAGTGATGTGCAGGATCTGCTTTCATGGGCTCAGAAACAGCCGACATCTTGCAACTTTTTGCCCTGCGTTTGGAGGCAGTGCGGAAGTGAACAAGAGCGAGAGGGGATTGGGTAGACGATTGTCATGCTCACGCTATCCGTCGGAGGAGGTCCTGTCGGAACGTCAGGCGATCCCCCCGAGGAACCGAGCCCTGCCCTGGCAGCAGTCCGTTTTCTGTTTCGCAAAAACTAAACATGAATAAATAAATAAACAAAATAAATAAATTGATTTTGATAGATTTTGCGAACATCGTTTTTTGGCTGATAAAACGTGTACACAGATTTGTGCGTTGGGCAATTTCGTCATCCAGATTACGGCAACTCAAGAGAACACAACAAAAACCTTTTCCCCTCTTGAACTGGAATGGTGCGTTGGATAATTTTGTCATCCAAATTACGGCAACTCAAGAGAACACAACAAAACCTTGAACTGGAATGAGTGACTAACATTTCTCAGTACCAGTATCAAACCAGTCATCTTGCAATATAACAAGGGACTGTAAGACTACTGTAAATTCCTGACACAACGTTTGATGAGTTAACCCAATCAATAATATAAAATTGGGACGAAAAGTAAAATAAAAACAACAACAACAACAACAAAACATCATGTGTGCCTTTCTACCCTTTCAGCGATTTATCGACTTCTTAAATCAACTATTGACTTGAGAAACAACAAGTTTCAAAGGCTTTTAGTAGCCAAATTATGAAACGTCTGACCTATTAACTGACTAAATTATATTACGATAATCTGTAATTCTAAAAAAAATGGTGAGATAGACAAGTAAGCATATGTCAAACTCGATTACCTGAAGTTGTGATTATCTTCCTTTGTCCCTGCAATGTTCACGTTGCGGGTTTGGGATTTAGCGTAAAGTTGTCCCATGCAGAGAAACGGGCCAAATTTTTAAATTAACACCTAATTACAATGTTATTGTTGGTATAGTTTTTTGAGTTTTTAGTTACAATTTGTTGGATGCGATTCATTGTAAGCTTTGTTACATGAAGTTAACAGTGTTATATATTTGACTCCGATTCTCTTAATTTAATAACGCAGCTTTGTAATGTGTGTTTGATTGTTAAATAAAGAACTCTGTTACAAAAAGTTGTCCCAAGTAGACGAGTTATCTGGCCTATTGATCAGTTCGAAAAAAGTGCCCTTGCTGAGCGTTGGCTGGGCTACCCTAACAGGCAAAGGTAACTGTAGCACAAGGGTAACTTTGGCTACCTACCCGTTGACACCTCCATGACAAAGAGCAGAAAATACTGGAGCGGTTAGGGGTGACCTTCTTGCTAGAAAAATACGGTTGAATTGGGTTCTACAACTTCCTTATAACCGGGCTTTTATAGACTGCTACCAGTCCCTTTATAAATAGAGAACGCAAGCCATCAACAACGTGCGAACACTGGAGCGAAGAGAAACCACTCTCTCAAACCCTTCGGCTTTTTCGTTCTACGTTTCGGATCCTTCGCACGCCCGCTCAACTCAGTCCAGAAAGGAACTGCTAGTACCCTAAGGATTTCAGCAAGGTTGTCACAAGGCTTGGTAAAGCTTCGGGATTAATTACGGTAATGGGCTCCTGGATAATTAATAGTTGTTTCCAGAAAAAAAGAAAAGGAAAAAAAAAAACAAACACACAAAAAAATCAACAACAAAAAAAACAAGGCTTGAAGGTGTTCCCCTCGCTGCGTGCGCTCCAGATCCCCCTTTTTCGATCCCCTGTCCAGTGGACGTTTGCTTTAAGGTTTTCTTCCTTTCGCAAACCTTCCTCTTCGCTTTTTGGTAATGTTCCTTCTCAGTTCTCCGATCTCCCGGGGCTCGATCCCAGGGGACATCAGACATCCCAAGGGTGTTTCTCAAGGGTAAGTAAAGTTGACAATTCTTGGACCCAATGCCCTCTCCGTCACTATTCGAGATTCCTCAAACATGGCGGCTGTCAACCTCGTTCCCAGGGTCCTCTCTCTTTCTGAGTAGAGGACCCTGGGAACAAGGTTGGGCGGCTGTGTCGGATCCTGTGACAGCCAACCTCGTCCCCAGAGTCCCCAGAGCCTACGTTACCCTCTGGCCAAAAGGATCGCAGCCTCTGGGAACGAGATTGTGTGACAGCAGATCCTTTACAGCATCGCCAAGAACTAATCGGACGTGTTGATGTCCTGTCAAGTAACGAGAGGTTTTGCGATGCCACAGTCCTAGTAAAAGGTCAGTATTTCAAAGCTCACAAGCTTGTACTAGCCGCAGCAAGCCCGTTCTTCCTTTCGCTTCTAGAAAGTGACATGAAAGAAGGCAACGAACAGTTGATCAAAATAGAGCTTGAAGAGGCAACTGCGCCCGGGGGGGTGGGGGGGGGGGAGGGGACTCGCATATGAAAGGGGCGGGGATGCTCGTCGTCTCGCTTAGGGGAGTAAATTTCGGATTTTGGTCTCACTTAGAGTGTTCTGGGAAAAAACGCCATTATATTCAGCCGTGAAGGTCTCGTTTAGGGTTGCACGAATATGATGAACTGAAGATTTATGACGATGCTTTTAAAAACTACTTATGGGTAAAAGTATTAGATGATAATGTCTTTGCCATCATTAAAAGTCACTGTATTTTTCATTTGTCTGTGTTTAAACATGGTCTCTTTTAGGGGTCAAAAAAATCTTGGGCCACGCCCAGATCGGTCTCCTTTAGGGGTTTAATTCAAAATTTCCGACGAGCATCCCCGCCCCTTACATATGCGAGTCCCCCCCCACCGGGCAACTGCGTCTGTCATGGAAGATGTGTTGAAGTACATTTATTCTGGAAATATTTCAGCGGAAACTGGCCATAATTTGATTGCAACTGCATATTACCTTCTTTTACCAGGCTTAAAAACGGCAGCGTGTAGTTTCCTTGCGACGAATTTAACACCTTTGAATTGCTTGTTCAATTACTACTTTGCTGAGAAGTATCAATATGCTTGACCATAGTTAGTAGAGGAGACCTCTACTAACCTCTACTAGAAGTCTCCTCTACTATATTGGAATAATGCTTGTAAATAGATGACGCCTTTTCACGTTGACACTCAACACGCGTGTGAAGGTGGCCCTTTGTGTACCCGACATAACCTGCATCACACAGGTCACACTTGAATAAATAAACAACGCATTGCTGGGTCACGATGTTAGGCTTGGGCTCACGTAGGCTTAGATCTTGTTTAAGCTTGTGGTTAGAAAACACGGGTTGGATGGTCTTTCATACCTTGCTGCTAAGATCTCTAAGTTGTTGTTTGACAGACACTGCAGTATCCTGATCTTTGTAGGGGATAACTCCTGTGATTTCCATTAATTTTCTGTAGTGTAAGACCACCTTAAGTCAACAGCTAAAAAATTAGCCATAGTGGGGTTTTTCAAATTGATTTTTCTAATGTTGGGGTGATCCACATTAAAGCGAATGAGTTTCACATTAGCAACGCTTTTACTGTATTTTTGTTATTAAGGAGGAGTTACACCTGAATACTACGTTTTTGTCACCTTTTGACCTTTTCTCCTTATTATCTTCTTGAGATTTCATGCAATCCAAAAAAGCCATCACAGTTTTGTAGTGCATAGCCAATAATAATAATAATCTTTTATTAGGAGGCTTCCATCCCATAAATATCTCAGAATTTTTGGAAGATTTTTAGAGTGCATGTATTTATTTATAAAGAGGAGAAAAGGGGCCGAGGAAGGGGTGGGGAGGGGGGGGGGGGGGGCGTGGTGTGATTTAAGGGAAGATGAGAAAAATGCAGATTGTAAGGTGATAAAAATTAAATTTGGAGGTTAAAAATTAATGGACAAACACCAAACAGTCCGTCCTCAACCTGACATGCACCCGTGTTGTAGTGGATTGTCTGAGTGTTGTGTATTCCTTCTTTTCCCTTATTAATTTCTTCATCAAATCACTTCTTATTTCTTTAACATCCAGGTATAACGCCCAGAACAACGGAGAATCATTTCAAGATTCAGTGATGCAGTGATGTCTTGCATTTCATTAAATTCCTGGGAGCATAAATGATCAGTGCACTCACACTCATTCATATTTTTTAATTATTAACTGCTGTAAAAGGTCATGCATACCAGTTTTACCCGGATGAGGTATAGTTTCCAATGATAAATCACCTTAGAAACAATGTAATCATAGTCTACATCTAAAAGTGCTACTATGATAAAATTTTTACCCTTTGAATTTTTAGGCCTGTCACATAGAATTCCAGGAAAGATTAAAAATGCTGTTTACTGTTTACAAATATCTCTATTTGTTCCGGAAATATTTAAGTTTGAAAAATTAATGTGTAAAATATGCAAATGAGATGACTGATGATGTCATGGACTCAACCCAATATAACATCAAGTACACAAATAGAGCTTTCTCGGTCAATTTCCAGCAGAGCTAGACCATTGAAAGTTGCTAGGCTAATAGTTCTGCACGTAACACACCTCTGGCTATAAAAAATTTGGTTCCCATGGCAACTCATATTGTGGATCACACCTAGTTGAATCTTACTGCAAAGAATCAAGAATTTCTGATACAAAGTGGCTGAGATATCTTTTTGAACATATTATTTTGATAAAAATTCAGTTGAGATTATGACGTCATCAACTGGCTAATTTTTGCATATTGTAAAAACTTGAAAAGAAGACATTTGAAAATAGTAAACAGCAATCTTCTTCTCGTACAGACTACTAACTTGTTAATATTTTTAAATAGCTTAGATAGGAAAGATTATGACGTCATCAACTGGCTAATATTTGCATATTATAAAACTTGAATATCTTTTGAACAAGAAGACATGTATACTGGTATTTGAAAGTACAATGTAGTAAACAGCATTCTCCTCGAACAGACTACTTGTTTATATTTTAATATAGCTTACATAGGGGAGATGTGAATTTCATCATACATGTAGTATCACTTTAACAAAAAACACTTTTGCAGCTCATTTCACATTTTCAATTAATTTTTTATTGTGGACCCAGTAAACAAGAAGACAGTCATATGGAAAATAGTACTTAAGCAAATGTTTGTGAAATCCTGAGAAAATGATGGAGAGTTAGAGGGGAGGGGCTACCTGGAGCAGGACTTAAGAGCTTGGTATTGAAGCAAAGGGGTGTCTGGAAAACCTGAATAGAGAATAGTCGCAAATAGTGAATAGCAAATAGTGACAACAGTGCGAATAGTCTGGAATAGTGCAAATAATAGCAAACCCAGAATCACTTCAAAGTTTCCAAGGGACCGAGGGACGATTTGTCTAGCAGATCAGGTGATGGTGATGCAGTATCAGGTACCGGTATATGCAGATATGAAATGTCGGCCCAGGAAGACATGACCCATTGCTTAACTCCACTGTTGAGTCCTATATAAGTCACATAAGCACTTTGATCTTCGTTCACTGAATTAGCTGGATCTTGGCCAGATGAAATTGAATCTTGGTTAAGTCCATCTGTTCCCTGTTTTGCATACCAGGATTTGAGTACGAGCCATGACTGGCCTGTTCAAAAAATCCATTGTTTGTAAGCCAATTGGGTTCAAGAAAATTTGAAACACACTTACGGTAATTCTTGGAATCCAGATCAACTACAGTATCTTGGCGCTACTTCGTAGACATACTATAAACAGGAGTTAGTTTTGCTCTGTGATGCAGGCTAGATCTTGGCAAACACTGCTTGCATCAACACAGCCTAATGCAAAGTGATGGTTGTTGTCCTATTTTTTGACGTGATCAATTCCAACGAATCCAGATCAGTGCTGAACTACATGTAAAGCGGTGACTATTGTCAATTATTCGTCACTATTAACTATTTGGACTATTCATACTATTCGCTGTTATTTGCCATTCTGGTTTTCCAGACACCCGTAGCAAAGCGCAATATGGAGGAAGAAACACTGGATATTTTGACCCTAATGCTAACCCTAACCTAACACTAGTCCTAACCCTAAACCTAACCCTAACGCCAACCCCTAACCCTAAACCCTGATCCTAGCCCTAATCCTACCCTAACCCTGACCTAAACTAGCCTTACCCAAGCCTCAGAACATTAACCCTACAGCAAAAACAATAACTCTTGCCCTAAAATTCTCATTCTAAGCTATGTAATTAAGTTAAGCTTAGCCATCTCTAGTCTGCTGTTATTTGGGGTCAGTAAATTTACTGGTCATGTGATCCCAAGATTCCTCCTTATAGGTAATCCCTTAATCCCTTCTGTAAGACCTCAAAGTTAAAAAGTTGCAGTCAGGTGAATCAATTCAGTATGAATTAAATCTTCTTTGTCAAACAATAAGTTTGCTAGATAGGATTCTCCAGTACATCCTTGTGGATTTTCACGAAACAAGCTTTGTAATGAATATTCTTCTTTACTTCTGGTTGCTCTTCATGATCAACAGGTATGACTGATTTTTTCTTCCATTCATTTGCATCAGAATCAAGTATTTCCACTGACAACTCCCTTGACTTGAAAATATTATCTTTCAAGCCACCAACAACATATAAAGTTCCCTTAAAACTCATCATGCTTGCAGAATGACGAGGCACATTCAGACTGGGTACCATTTGCCATTCATCAGTTGATAGGTTGTACACCTCACAGGTCTTGAGCACTGTACAAGGCCATCCATTCTTTTGCAATCCACCTGCTACATAAATTTTTCCATTCATGGCTGCACCAAACGCACCATGTCTTGATTCATTCATAGGTGCAACCTCTTCCCAGATGTCTCCACTTGGACTAATCTTTTCTACTTTAGTTGTTCCATTAATTATTTTATCTTCATTCTTAGTGCCACCAATTATGTAAATATGATGACCATCTGTAACACCACAAGCTCCCCATCGAGTAAGGGCTTTATCCCCAAGTATTTTCCATGTATTCTTGCCAGGATCATATTTAAAAATGGTATTCTCAGGAACAGTTTCAGTGTTTGTTAATGCATACAAGGCAGGGTCACCATTCAGCACCAATAAACCGGAAAATTGCTCGTCATATTCAAACTTAGTTTGAATTGCTTTCCAGGTGTTTGTGGAAGATACATAGTACTCTGCTATTTGTGACTGGTCAGCCACAACTCTTTGCTTACTGAAAACATGAACTTTACCTCTGTATTGTACAGCAGCATGGTCTTGATGTTCCAAGGTCATGTTCATCAACCGGTACCATTCATTTGTAAGGGGAAGGTAACACAATGCATTTCTTCCTCCGCAAACAAAAATCCCATCTTTGTGCAACTCCAAACACTTCCTTGTCGATTTGCCAGAAATTTCTGAGGTGGATTTTAAAATCTGCTTCATAAACGCCAATACAAAATTAAGACAGTCATTGTTAGTTATTATCAACTCTTCGTTAATTAATTTGTCAAGTAAAAACTCTTGAGATATGGACATCATGCGGACTTCATGCAATAACTCGGGAAACTCCTTTTCTCTTTCACTCCTGTTGTAAGACACCCACTTCACAATTCCTTTGAAAATTTCTTCCTCAGCACTGACAATGACATCATCACTAGCCACCCACTCCATGACTTGCTTTACACCAAGGTTAAGAAAATCATCCGTTTCCATAACGACACTGAAATTTGCAGTGATCACCTCACGGGCTCCCTCCTTCAGTTCAAAGCATTGATACTTGTCAGCAAAGTAATAATTGAAAACACAGTTCTCAGTCGTTAGATTCTCCTTCAAGAAATTAGCAGCCAATGTTTTTAAACCTGGTAAGAGAAGGTAATCTGCAGTTGCAATCAAGTTGTGGCCCCTTTCCTCCGACAGTGAAACAGTTCCCGTGTAAATGTACTTCAACACATCTTCCATGACAGACGCAGTTGCCTCCTCAAGCTCTATTCTGATCAACTGTTCGTTGCTTTCTTTCATGTCGCTTTGAAGAAGCGAAAGGAAGAACGGGCTTGCAGCGGCTAGCACAAGCTTGTGAGCTTTGAATTCCCTGGATTTTACTGCCACTGTCACATCACAGAAACTTTCGTTTTCTCTCAAGGCATCGAGACGCTCGATAAGTTCTTGACAGTGATGTGCAGGATCTGCTTTCATGGGTTCAGAAACAGCCGACATCTTGCAACTTTTTGCCCTGCCTTTGGAGGCAGTGCGGAAGTGAACAAGATCGAGAGGGAATTGGGTCGATTATCATGCGCACGCTATCCGTCAGAGGAGTTGAGGAGTTCCTGTCGGAACGTTATGCGATCTCCCACGAGGAACCAAGCCCTGCCCTGGCAGCAGTCTGTTTTCTTTTTCGCAAAAATAAATAAATAAATAAATAAATTGATTGATTGATTGATTGATTGATTGATTGACTGAATAAAAAACTCTGTTAAAAAAAAAGTTGTCCCAAGTACACGAGTTATAACTCTTGAACAGTTCGAAAAAAGTGCCCTTGCTGAGCGTTGGCTGGGCTACCCTAACAGGCAAAGGTAACTGTAGCGCAAGGGTAACTTTGGCTACCTTCCCTTTGACACGTCCATGATAAAGAGCAGTAAATGCTGGAGCCGTTGGGTGACCTTGCTAGAGTAACCCTAGTACAAAATACGGTTGAATTTTAAGGGTTCTCCAACTTCCTTATAACCGGGCTTTTATCGAATGCTAGCAGTCCTTTATGAATAGAGAGAACAAGCCATCAACAACGCGGCAACACTGGAACGAAGAGACACCACTGCCTCAAACCCTTCGGCTTTTTCGTTTCACGTTTCGGATCCTTCGCACTCCCGCTCAACTCAGTCCAGAAAGGAACTGCTAGTATCCAAAGGGTTTTAGCAAGGTTGTCACAAGGTTTGGTAAAGCCCCGGGATTAACTACAGAAATGGGCTCCTGGACTGGATAATTAACAGTTGTGTCCAGAAAAAATATATATATAAAAAAAAGATAAATAAATAGGCGTCAACAAGTGTTCCCCTCACTGCGTACGCTCCAGATTCCCTTGTTTCGACCCCCTGTTTAGTGGACGTCTGACGCAAGCCAAATTATTTAGTGCTAGGCAAATTTTGCTTTAAGGTTTTCTTCTTTTCACAAACCTCGCTCCGCCTTATGGTAATATTCCTTCTCAGTTCTCAGGATCCCAGGGCGATCTCCCAGGGCTCGATCCCAGGGGACAGCAGACATCCCAAGGGTAAGTTGACAATTCTTGGACCCAATGCCCTCTCCGTCACTATTCGAGATTCCTGCTCAAACGTGATCATGGCGGCTGTGTCGAATCCTATGACAGCAGATCCTTCACAGCATCGCCAAGAACTAATCGAACGTCTTGACGTCTTGAGAAATAACGAGAGGTTTTGCGATGCCACAATCCTAGTAAAAGGTCAGTGTTTCAAAGCTCACAAGCTTGTGCTAGCCGCAGCAAGCCCGTTTTTCCTTTCGCTGCTTGAAAGCGACATGAAAGAAAGCAACGAACAGTTGATCAGAATAGAGCTTGAAGAAGCAACTGCGTCTGTCATGGAAGATGTGCTGAAGTACATTTATTCTGGAAATATTTCAGTTACAGCGGAAACTGGCCATAATTTGATTGCAACTGCAGATTACCTTCTTTTACCAGGCTTAAAAACGGCAGCGTGTAGTTTCCTTAAGACGAATACAACGCCCTTGAATTGCTTGTTCAATTACTACTTTGCTGAGAAGTATCAATGCTTGAAATTGAAGGAAAAATCCCTTGAGAAGATTAACTCAAATTTTAGCATTGTCATGGAAACAGAAGATTTCTTGCATCTTGACACAAAGCAAGTCATGGAGTGGGTGTCTAGTGATGATGTTATTGTCAGTGCTGAGGAAGAAATTTTCAAAGGAATTGTGAAGTGGGTGTCTCACAACAGGGGTGAAAGAGAAAACGATTTTCCTGAGCTGTTGCGAGAAGTCCGCCTGATGTCCATATCACATGACTTTCTGTTTGGTGAATTGGTCAAGGAAGAGCTTTTGACAACCAACAACAAGTGTTTAAATTTTGTGTTGGCGAGCATGAAAGGTGTTTTTGAGCCAAGTGGCATGGAATTTGCTGCAAGGCCACCAAGGAAATGCTTGGAAACACACAAGGATACAATTTTTGTTTGTGGTGGGAGAAAATCATTTTGTTTTCTACCACAGGAAAACAAGTGGTACCAGCTACCAGATATGATGTTACAGCATCAAGATCATAACATCACTCAATGCAGGAATAAAATTTACGTTTTTGGTGAGAAACAAGTTGGACCTGGCAATTCACATGTATTAGAATATTACATGCCTTCTACCCATTCCTGGGGAACAGTTCAAACGACTATTTTCCCAGATGTTGAACTTGAAGAGTACAGTGAAGAGTTTTCAAGCTTATCACTAGTGAATGGTTGTGTTTATGCAACAGGGACTTATAGTGAAATGATTTTCATTTACAATCCTGATAAGAATGATTGGGATTTTCTGGAACTCTCCAATTACCATTGGAATGGAGGTTGTTCCATTGCTGTTGATGGATTTCTGTATGTGATGGGGGGCTCTAAGTTTTGGTCCGTATGTGACAAGGGATCCACCACAGCAAAGAAGTTTGACCTCAATGGAAGACATTTCGAAGAGGTAGCATCTATGAATGAGGCAAGACATGATGCTTTTGGAGCTGCCATGAATGGTAAGATCTACATTGCGGGTGGAATGCAAATAAAAGACCAGAATTGCAGAGTGCTCAACTCGTGTGAGGTATACAACCCATCTACTAATGAATGGCAGCTGTTACCAAATCTCAATGTACCTCGTCATTCAGCAAGCATGGTGTGTTTCAAGGGAGATCTGTATGTTATTGGTGGCTTGTGTGATGATATGAAACAGTCACGAGAGTTGTCCGTTGAAATGTATGACTCTGAGTCAAATAAATGGAAGAGGAAATCAGCCATTCCTGTCAGCTGTGAAGATCAAGAGGAAAGGAAAAACAAGTATCATTACAAGGCTTGTTTTGCAACCATTTTTGGAAAGACATTAAAAAAGCCCATTGGTCACTGATAAACAATTAATTATGGTCTTGATGTGTTAGTAATTGAAACTGTACATCAAAAAGTGTACACAGACAGTGCCATCACATATCTTACCTGAGATCAACAGTAGCTAGTATTTCATGAATTTTCATCTTACTTTGAAAAGCTGAAGATGTTGGAAGCAAAGATAACCCAAAAATAATGGTTTAATTTTACTAATTCAGTACAACCATAAATAAGGATAAGGATACCTCACAAATTAATGTGATCAAGTAAGCTGAAACCACTCTAAAGGCACTAAGGCCACAAGGTAGCGGGCATTACCCCTTAAATCTACCAAAGCAAAGATTGAGCCCAAGCATTAGCAGCCATGGACTCAATCTTTGATTTGGTAGATTTAAGGGATAATGCCCGCTACCATGACACTAATGTGGCTTTAGTGCCCAAAGAGTGGCTTCAGCTTACCAGATCACATTCATTTGTGAGGTATCCTTGTCACTCCAGCCACATCCCACAAACTTTACATTTTCACTGCTTGTTTTATTCATATGTGGATACTTGAGCCTGAGCAGTAGCTTTGCCATGCTGATGAGGCCTAACAAGACTGAAACAGCTGTCCATGGCTGCTAATGCTTGGGCTCAATCTTTGCTTTGGTAGATTTAAGGGGTAATGCCCGCTACCTTGTGGCCTTAGTGCCCTTGGAGTGGCTTCAGCTTACTTGATCAAATTAATTTGTGAAGTATCCTTGTCACTCCAGCCACATCCCACAAGCTTTATGTCTTCATTGAAAGTAGGAATGAGACTAATCAAGCAGGGAAAAGTGCGAATTATTGCTTACCTGTGGTGATGGACCTGGATATGGGTATGGGTAAGGAGATGGGGAGGGCGATGGATAAGGGTAGAGATAATGGGCACGATATGGGGTTGGGTAGTAGGATTATTGTAGGGATAGGGAACCGGATACAGTGACAGAATTGGGTACTGTCCATTTTATATTTAAGGGGTGATGCCTGCTACCATGTGGCCTTAGTGCCCTTAGAGTGGCTTCAGCTTACCAGATCACATTAATTTGTGAGGTATCCTTGTCACTCTTGCCACATCCCACAAGTTTAACTTAAGGGAATTTTGGACTTGAGGGTACTGTAGTTGAATTTAATTTAACCTCCAAAACAGAAATCACATAACCCTTGGGAAACTACTACATCAATGACATAACCCTTCACATGTAACACTATACAAACAATCATATAGCGATTATCATGTATAATCTCCTGACATTAATTTGTACATGTCATATGGCATTTTGTTGGGAGAAATTTTGGTCTCATCTTACACATAAGGGATCATTTCCTTTGTTCCTGTGATCTCTTTGTTTGATCAACCAGTACTGTCAACCATTTTGAGGGCTTTTAATTTCAAACAGAGTTGAAATAGAAGAATGGAGAATAGCTGGAGAAATCACAACAAATTCTTGAAATCTCTGTCATAATTTTCTGGTAAATGCCAGAGTGACAGGCAAATGTGTGTTTTATTGTACAGGCAGGAAAAGTTGCCAGTCTCCTCAGGGCTTGAAATAACGGCCGGTCAACGGACAATGTCCGGTCAAAAATAGGTTTTGTCTGGTCAAATCCTTAGATGGCTGGACAATTTGTCTGGTCGTTGCGCTTGTAAGGAAAAAAATTAGAGTTTCAAGTTAAATATATAAAGGTTCACTATTATTGACATTCATGAAAAAAGGTGGGGAAAAACACAGATACCAAGAACTTTTAATAAAGGATTTGTAACAGTTGTAAAATTTCCGGCAGTGGTTGCACATTTTCGCTTTGTCATTCATCAAGTCGTCACCTCAAAGAAGCGGTGTGAATTACTTTATTGTTATAGTCTGCGTACGTTTTGTAAACGTGACGTGAGAAGCATAACGTAAAACACCACACAAGTACTACAAGTAACACACGAGTAACACACAAGTAACATACGAGTACATACGAATGACATACGGGTACATATAGATACATACGAGTAACATACGAGTAACACACAGGTAACATACGAATACATACGAATAACGCACAGGTAACATGCGAGTAACACAGGTAACATATGAATACATACGAGTAACACATAGGTAACATACGGTCAAATGTGGGTAATACGCATGAAATGTACAAAGTAAAATACAAGAAATTGGATATTCCTCCTAAATCTTTGTGATCTGTGTGATTTGGGGGGGGGGGGGGGGGGGTTGGTTGATGGGATTCTCAGTTGTCCCTGAGTCAAGAAATCGGGAACTTTGCATGGTACATTTATCAATGCAAGGGTGTGGTGTGGTGAGAAAATAGCATTTGAGGGTCTGTGTCTTTGCAGGTGTGGTAGGGGGGGGAGGGGGGTGATGGGATTCTCTGTTGTCCCTGTGTCAAGAAATTGGATCTTTCTCTGAAATCTTTGATTCAGTGTTTTTACTGCTTAGTGTATTTGTTAATGCAAGGGTGTAATGTGGGGAGAAATTAGCATTTGAGATTTGAGGGTGTGTGTGTTTGCATGTGTGTGGTGGGGGAAATTGGGGAGGGGCTTCATTGGTGCTTTGTGTGAGCCTATTACTGTATAAAATAGCAATAACAAAGTGATAATAAGAAATAAAGTGAAAATAAAAGAGACAAAAAATAAAAAATACTAAAATAATAATAAAATAAGTAATACATATATAACCTGTTTCGCCCCAGAGGTCTTTGCACAGGTAGCTATTTCAACTTGCCCAACTCCTACCCCCCTCCCAACAACCACCAGCACCCCCCTCCCTCTCAATATGCTGAACGTTTGATCTACTTTCCTACGTATACGCTATCGCATTACCAGACAGGGAGCCAGAGATACTCCCCTCCCCCCCCCCCCCCCCCCCACATCACACACCCAAACACATACTCCCTCAAATGCTAATTTCTCCCCACACTGCACCCTTTACACGAGCACCGAGCAGTAAAAACAAATCGAAGATTTCGGAGAAAGATCCAATTTCTTGTATTTTACTTTGTTTGACTGTATGTTACTGTGTGTTACTCGTATGTATTCGTATGTTACTTGCATGTTACTCGTACGTATCTGTATGTACCCGTATGTCACTCGCATGTACTCGTATGTACTGGTATGTTACTGGTATGTTACTCGTAGTACTCGTGTGGTGTTTGAGTCACGATCTAACAATAGGGAGCTTTAGCAATGACGACGGCGACGGCAACGAAAACGTCATTCCAAAATTGTTGTAACGCTTTCGTTATTATTCCAGTTTGTTTAACTTGGAAAATACTGGCGAACTATTTAGGAACTAAATTGTTATGAACGCCGTTAAAATAAGGAAAAAGAAAGAAAACTTTACAGTTACACGCTCCCGTTCTAGAGAAAACCCAAAATTTGGGCATTTCACGTTGTTGTTTTGCAGAGGACGGGAAAGAAATGTACTAAAATGCAAAACGTACGTGCAGAGCGATTGTTTTTGCTCATTATACGCGGCCAAATAGAAAATCGGCCTCTTCAAACACACGCTCAGCGGGCAGCAAAAGACTGACAGCGGGCTGCTAAAATGCATTATCAGGCCTACAGTTGATTGGTTCTTGCTTCAACATCCGATGGATTTTAACCAATTAGAGTGAGCCTAGTGTTGACGCGAGAAAACCGTTCATTTGCGAAAACTCCGGTTTTGAACTGTAGTTTTTTCAGTCGTCGAATTAGCCTCCTTCGCAGACGTCTTTGGGCTCGTCACGCGTTCCTTGCCCACGAACGACGTTCGTGGGCAAGGAACGCGTGACGAGCCCAAAGACGTCTGCGAAGGAGGCTATCGTCGAATCGTCTTCGAGCGAAAACTGAAGAATGGAAGAAATTAGCAGTCAAAACTCAGATTTGGGGCTAGAGGATTTGGACAAATTAGAAGCAAAAGGTCATGCGGAAAATACAGAGAGAGCCACTTCGTGGGGGATCAAAAAATTCGAGAAATGGTGCGACTAACGAAAGCTGAAAGTTGACTTCAATTGTGTAACACCGGTTGAGCTAAATGAATTACTGCGGAAATTCTACGCTGAAGTTAAATCGGATTTGTGTTTGGTAGTATTGTGTTTATCGCATTCTTGATATCATTTGGCCTTGTTTATTGATAGTGTCATTTGGCCTTGTAGTGTCATTTGCGCGGGCGCAAATAAACAATATTCCCTCAAAAAGTCATGTTATTCCCTTATTAAGGTGATGTTACACGAGCCGATTTTTAACGCAATATTGTTGCGTTAAAAGTTGTCTCCTGTAAGCCTATTCGTTTTGTGGCGTTCTCGTTGCCGTCGTCGTTGCTAAAGCTCCCTAAAAATAATACCTCGCAGTGTTGGTACAAAGGTCCTGGCACCCTTTGTCCTCAAAATTTAAAGAGGCCCTGTTAGGGGTTCTAGGGATAAGGGATATTAACTGACAAAATAATTTTAGGGATAAGGGATAACTGACTAAATAATTATAGGGATAAGGGATAACTAAGATAGTTTTAGGGATAATAAAAAATAGCTTTAATTTCTCAATTGTCACACGTTTGGCCACTTTTGCCAAGGATTTGCATTACCGGCGACCGGTAACGAACAGTAACGGGTCATTTATCAGTCCAAGGACGGTGAGATGTCTATTCGGTCAAGCGCTGACATTAACAGACTCATTCTCATCAATATGGCTTCCCTGAAAGTACTGCATGAAGTTACGGGTTGCATTTTTAAACAAGGTGATGAGAAACCGGCTATGAAATGGTTGTTTTTGACAAAAATAGAAGTGGAAGATTTATCATCATTCCTTCGAAATCTCAAGTCGTCTGGGATTGACCAAAGAACCAAGGAAATTGGTGTTTTGAAATACAAACTGAGGTTGCAGATACGGAATTCCCACGCGGAAGAATATTTTCAATCGATACCGATGCTCTGCCTCTACTTCAGGACAAGCATGAGCTAATAGGTAAGTTTGGAAACAAATTTTGTTTAGCAATTTCACATAGAAAAATAGATTTAGGCAGATCTAGGGAGCTTTCCAGAAACATGAAATTAGAAAGCCGTTGACCAGTCACCAGTTTGGTTATCCGATCCTGTGTCGTCTGTCAGGCCTCAAATAAGATCAAATAACGCAGATTCAACAAAACCGTAAACGTAAACAAATCAATAACTCTACAATTACTGAATTAAATTCTCTCTATTATATTAATTGATCCTGTAAGTTAGACGAATATAACCTTCCGAATTTGTCGAATCTTGTGACTCTCTTATCAATCAAAGACCTTGTGTACAGTGCAATGGTGAATGTTGCCGACGGTGGTTGTTGGTCTTTGTCGACTAAAACGGATGTGATTGTCGACGTTGGACAACGTTTAAATAGCACTTTTTGAGAAATAAATCAATCAATCAAAGGAAAGCCTTCCGAGATTTAACTTGTTTTCAAGCAATTTACGTAGGTAAGAGTGCGTACGTGAAAAAGCATTTTTAATTTCATTACAGGAATGGTCAGGACTTTGGTAAACTGGCTTCTCGAAAATTGTTCAGAGCAGATTTTTCCCGATGACCTGAGGTGGTAATGATTAATAGATCCTCTATTGACCTTTTAATTTGTCGAAACAACTATAACTGGTCAACTTAAGACAACTAGTATTTTGAGCTCTGTTGCAAGCTATACAATTTTTCTTGACGATGATGTTTACTACTGTCTTCTAGTGGAGTCCCTCGACAGTGATGACACTAGACCCCTTACTGAGGCTACGGAGGAAGAAGCAGAAAAGGACGATGAGATTCAACCAGAGGATGACACTCCGCCATTTTCAACTAGATCCGCCGACCGGTTAGCTCAGTGGTAGAGCACCGGACTAGCGTGCGGGAAGTCGGTGGTTCAAACCCCGATCGGACCAACACTCAGGGTCTTTTAAGTAATTGAGGAGAAAGTGCTGCCTTTATAATAACATCTGCAAATGGTTAGACTTTCTAGTCTTCTCGGATAAGGACGATAAACGGTAGGCCCCGTCTTACAACTCTTCATAATTGATTCTGTGGGACATAAAAGAACCCACACACTGTTCGAAAAGAGTAGGGGACGTAGTTTCCGGTGTGGTGGTCTATCTCTCATCTGATGATTAAATGCTCGGAGATATTAGCTGCACAAGCTACTCTAAAATCCGAGGGTAAATAATGTGATGTATGTATGTATGTATCAGGAAGGCGATCAGCTAGAAACAAAATTTCCGACTTTGTCTTCTACTAATGGTCACTGACATTCAGTACAAACGCGAAAGCCAGTTACCACACTATTATCAATGACGGCGTGCAGAGAATTTAGTGAACTTATCGGTTCTCCAAGCCAATGTACATGTATATGTAGTTTGTTTTTGGCATTCAAATGCAAGGTGAATTATATGGCACTCACAAACCTAACGAGAATTATTTTCTGACTCTTGCTTGAAAAACACTAAAAGAAAATTGTAAATCACTTTCCAAGTGCGGCGAGCTGAATCATAGAGAAGAGAAAATAAACGTTAAACTTATGACTGGTGCTTACAATGTGACTCTTAGAACGAGGAAAAGGAGGAGGAGGAGGAGGAGGAGGAGGAGGAGGAGGAGGAGGAGAAGGAGGAGGAGGAGGAGGAGGAGGAGGAGAAGGAGGAGGAGGAGGAGGAGGAGGAGGAGGAGGAGGAGAAGGAGGAGGAGGAGGAGGAGGAGAAGGAGGAGGAGGAGGAGGAGGAGAAGGAGGAGGAGGAGGAGCAGGAGGAGGAGGAGGAGGAGAAGGAGGAGGAGGAGGAGGAGGAGGAGAAGGAGGAGGAGGAGGAGGAGAAGGAGGAGGAGGAGGAGCAGGAGGAGGAGGAGGAGGAGGAGAAGGAGGAGGAGGAGGAGGAGGAGGAGAAGGAGGAGGAGGAGGAGGAGGAGGAGGAGGAGGAGGAGGAGGAGGAGGAGGAGGAGGAGGAGGAGGAGGAGGTAAACTGAATGTGCTACAAAGTAGTAGTCCCGCCAAACCAAGCGATTTATAAGTGTCTGCCAAGATTGTTTGACACTCTCCCAGGACTCTGAGGTAGGCAAGTAATCAGTTACAAAGAGGGAATATTTTAAGTTAACGTCATATAAAACTGTAGAGTTTTCATATAATTATGCAGTATTAGGTTATCTATTAAGAAACGGGTCGCTTTACACTTTAAAATTGCCACCAACTGTCAAATTCCAAGGATAAGTAGTTTTGGGGATAACAATCTCGGTAATTTTAGGGACAAGGGATAACTGCCCCCGGAATTTTAGGGATGAGGGATGACTAACTCCCACCCCCCTCTCCAACAGGGCCTCTTTAAAGTGTGAAAATATAACAATAACAGGAAAGCAAGTTTACATTCATTTGTCTGACTTGTCGACATTTCGGCGTGCGAATCAGTTAAACTATGAATGACGAGATTGACTGAACAATCTATTTTCAATGGAAAAAAACCTCTAATTTAGCAGAAAATTCACATATGCCAACATGTAAACTTTATCCTATATACGTGGTTCATCTCAAACGAGTGACTGCAGATTTCATGATGTTACGTGTCACGTGTGTTGCGTGGGTCGTTTGTATAAAACATTTGAAAAGTTCTTCTCACACTTGACTAAAACAAAAATACAGTAAGAACCACGTAAGCTGTTGATAGGTCGAAACACAATGGATTAGAAAGGAATTGCATTTGCGATAATCCTTTTATTAAAAATATTGTGGTATGGAACGACTTCAGTTAAACAGGTAACATGTGAACATAGTCACCAACATTTTTAAAAAAACCTTTCCAGTGCATCTGGGTGTTCTCTTGTTATAATAGTATCGTATTTCCTCGAGTAAGCACCCGGGCACTTATTTGAAATTTCGGCCAAACGAAGGGGCGTTTATTACGTTTTTCTTAAAACGAACTGTGCCTCTATTTTGGCTAATGCACATTAAAGAATTCTGCAAGTACAAGGATATAGAAATAATTGACAGGGACTTATGGAAAATAGACACTTATCCTACATGCACTGATGCCGGTGTAGTTGAAAGATTGAAGTGACAATGGAAACAGGTCTTCTTTGTATTCTTTTTCTTTTTTAAGAAATTGAGGAGGAGGTGATGAGGCACTTATTTGCTATTTTGGCCGACGGGGTGGGCGCTTATTCCGGAAAGGGCGGTTATTCGAGGAAATACGGTATGTCCAAGCTGTGTTTCGGTGAGATGATGTCCTCGGATGTCTAAATTAAAAGAACTCTTCCATTACTGTTTTTTAAAAGTTCAATCACGCATCGTGGGGAATGCGCTTCCCTGTTTGCGGCAATGTAGAAATTGGATTTACGGACCGTTACACGTTACTTCGTAAAATAATGTTTTCCTCAGGGATTACAGACTTGAAATTGACGAAAAGTAGGAAAATTTGGCTGCCGTTCTGGTATTCTTAAATGGAAAAAGAGAGTTGTCTGCTAGTATCATTTCCCCGGCCGGCCCCTTTTAATAAGATATAGCAGTGAAATATTTTAAGATTTATGCACATGTCATCGGCTTCCCCGTGGGGTCGACCCCCGGGCTAACCAGGGGGATTGTAAAATCAGTCAAGCAAACTTGAGGAATTTCTCCGGGGGGTCGGGAAATCTCTCAAGACAAAGTCCCCTGGGTGAGGTGTCTCTCAGCTGAAAATCCCCGTGACATCCTTTTCAAACTTGTGAATTTCCCCACCCCCTGATCTTTGGTCGTAAAACAATGTCAAGATTTTCCCCTACCCTCGGGTAAAGAATCGCATCCGTTTCCTTGTATTGCCCGACATATCTTCCTGGTAGGCCAGGGGGTCGACCCCGCGGGGAAGCCGATGACACGTGCATTAAGCTTATTCATTTCAAATCAATAGACATGGGTTCTATTAGTGTTTCTTGTTGTAAATGCAAATCAGTTAGCTTGTATTATTATGAGAATCAACTAGATTGCAAGCCTCAGTAAATTTCATCAACTTCATAACTTTAGTAGGTATAAAATTTCTACGGTATAGAAGACGTACAACTGAAACAAAAGTCGTGCGCACTGTAATACTGATTTTGCCGAACCTTGTGGCTGTACCGTGCATTCCAATTTTCCTGCATTGAGGTCGATGCACATGTACAATACTAAAATGCTTTGAAAATGTACTTGTTGTGTATTAGACATCAAGTGAAGGGGGGGGGGGGGGGGGGGGCGTCACTAAACGCCGGAACGGAATGGAATGAGGCGGAATAAGGCGGAATGACATGGAACGAACCGGAATGATACCGGAATGAACCGGAATGGACCAGAATGGACTGGAATGGGACCGGAATGAACCGGAACGGAACCGAAATGAACCGGAATGGGACCGGAATGAGCCGGAATGAGCCGGAATGGCACCGGAATGAACCGGAATGAGCCGGAATGAACCGGAATGGCACCGGAATGGCACCGGAATGAACCGGAATGAGCCGGAATGAACCGGAATGGGACCGGAATGAGCCGGAATACCACCGGAATTAACTGGAATGGTTCTTTTAAAAATAAGAGACCTCCATTTAAATTTGTACTCTTTTTAGTGATCTTTTTTCGCGGTATATTCCGCTTGTGATCCAATCAGAAGACTATTTCAAGGACGGTTTTCTTGGCAGAATAGTCCCGCGTCTCAACCAATCAGAAGGTCACTCAGGAACATGATATCTGTAGCTCTCTAAACTTTCCGTATTTCAGCCAATCCGGAAAGCTCAATTTTTGAAATAATCAGAGTAAGTAGATTATGAAAGTTATAGACACCGCTTACTCTTTTATTGTGTCACGATCGCGGTCACGTTCTGAAATAAATAAAATTTTATAGCGATAAGACGTAATCGATAAACGGGTTATGTCCGAGCAAATATAGGTTGATCGGACAATTTGACCGAAGCCAGCCTGGACATTATTTCAAGCCCTGCTCCTACAGTGTACATGTACGTGTACATGTTACATCAGTAAAATAAGAATGTTGCCCGTTATTGTAAGGATAAAATAATTAACTGCAACACTGTTAGCTATAGGGATTAATGAATATTTTTTAGCCCAAGGTAATTCTTTTTGGTTAATTCATGACCAGCCAATTATGTAATCATATGTAATACATTATTTTTGTGAAGTTTTAAGTGCCACTAGCCCCTGCATTATTGATTTTCACATTGTAAATCTCTGTGACACTGACAGCACTTTTTTGTGACCCTTGAAAATGTACATGAAATATATCGTCAACTTCAAAAATGAGCAAGGACTCAGAAATAAATTAAAATATTTTAGCAAAAATGAAGCAGTTACAAACACATAGAAGTGGCCTGAAACATGACAACTTGCACTGAGCAATATAAAGTAATTATTTTAGCTTTATCTTTGCAAACTTTCTGGTCCAATGTTGCAAACACACACACACACACACACACAAATTCCAGCATGTGACCACTGTCACAATTTCTCACTAACTTGACAAACACACCTTGCAGTGGCTAGCAAAGTTTAAAGAAACATTAAATTTTTCAGAAAAGCTAAATCATTTAATTGACATTGCAGAAATACTGTGCAGTCATGCAAAACGTTCCATAGTGTAGTTGATAGCCAGCTTGAATTTCGGTGTTCATAAATTTTGTTGCTTATGACCTACTGTAAGACATTGATGAAAGTTTAATGCAAACAAAGAAACTTTCAAAGTCTGTACAATAAAAAGTTTTTATTTTTTCTCTGGTGTTCGATGACCATATGTACATGTATGCAAATTTCAGTTTGATGATAAAGTGATGGTCAGCAAGTCCCATTTTGAGTTATAGTCACTTGAACCTAAAGATATAGGGGTGCATTTAATAGATGATATTGTTGCTATGGTAACCAGTCATGTCATTAAGCAGTCAAGAAAGTTTCATTTGTTTAAAAAAATGGGGATATTACTGTATCAACTGATGACGAGACATACAGTGTAGCATCGAATTATCAAAGCAGAAGTGCTGAAAACTGTTGTCAACCCATTAAATTGTAACATTTTAAGGGCTTTTTAAACAGACTTACTTGAAGCAAAATAACCACCACCTGGTTGGCTCAGTAGAGCACCAGACTGCTGTCAGCAGGACGTTGTGGATTCAAACTCCAGACTGGACGACGAATAGGGCTTTAACATAACTGGTTAAAGATCATGCTGGCAATGTTCTCAACATAATGCTACAGCTCAGATGACTCTGTCACCTTGTCTCTCAGGAAGCCCTATCCACCACTTGGTACAGAGGAATGATGACAATGATTTGAACCAAAAGTGCTCTACATATGTAGATGATGATCACTATTGTTAAGAGGGTTTTGGTTTATTGATATGAGGTAACTGGTGAAAACAGTTTAACAAACAGAATTTCTAATTATCATCAACCAAACTCTAGCTATTATTATCACTTCTTTAATTCCTTCTGTTCTATGTCCTCTTATAGGTTCTTGCTGAACTCGGGTAAATGCTAGCTATCTGTGAATGCATGATTGTGTATATCTATTCATTTATTTATTTGAAGTACTAATAATCTATTTTGCTAAATTTGATTGCAAGTTACACAACCTGCCTCGATTTGCTTTGCTACCGGCAGGTTGTGTATTTCTCTAAATTGAAATTTTAAATTATTGAAATAAAATGATGAAATGATGATCAGAACACTGGAAGAACTTTAAGTTTGCCCTCCTAATAAATAAATTATAATGAATGAATATTAAAATAAACCCCAAATTTGACATAAACTGGGAGCAAGTGATATGTGAAAGTTTGCAACTACCTTTTTTTATTTATTTATTTATAATCTATTTATTGGTATCCATTTTGACATCAATATTGAACAACAGTACTTACATATAAACTCTGTGGAAGCCTGTAAAAACATCGAGTTAGATTAACATCACTGAACTACATGTATTGTTGCCCTAGGTAACAAATTAGTTACAGAACGCTTGTCAGTTCCTCTCCACCCAGTTTATTAAGGAATTTAAATTTATTAATTTATTATTAAATAAATTAGTTTTTAAAGAAATTAAGTCCCAAATATGGCATAAAGGGGAGGGTGACATTGTGAATGGTTTGCAACAATTAATACTATATTTTATTTAATTAATTTTTATTTATTTATTTGTTTATTTTGACATTAAGCACTTTAACTTACATAGTTACAATAATTATTACTCCATGGGAGACTACAGCTAAGTGGATTTTGCCTGAATTAAGAAAGACTAACATCATTGAGCTAATTGTTGCTATGACATTAGTAATGGATCTCGTCAGTTCCTTTCCTTCCACTGTTATTGATAATTAAGTTATTATTTTGACATCAACTATTGGATTAGAGACTAAACATAACTGATCTATAGTTGCCATAACAAACTTATAACAGAACTCTTGTCAGTTCCTTGTCTTTCAGTGTTTAGGGATTTCTTAATTTATTGATTCATTAAGTT
This sequence comes from Pachyseris speciosa, assembly GCA_016490735.1. Classification (NCBI taxonomy): domain Eukaryota; kingdom Metazoa; phylum Cnidaria; class Anthozoa; order Scleractinia; family Pachyseridae; genus Pachyseris; species Pachyseris speciosa. The sequence continues at coordinate 40,027 of JAEMWC010000563.1, read as the reverse complement.
ATTATTTTGACATCAAATTTTGGATTAGAAACTAAAATTACTGATCTATAGAGCCAAACCTTGATTATCCGGACTCGTGGGGACTGAGCTGAATAGTCCGGAAGATAATCGAAAATATGAATATTAATGAGACAAAAATAATTTTAACTGAATGGCAGAACAAATGGGCTGAGAAATTTCACTCAGCAACAAAGAACATTTAAGCAAATAAGAAATCAGTGAAATGCATTGCATTAGCATGGTGCGTGTGAGCTCAAACCAACTACAGATTCATTGAAGCAAAACAATTCAGTTTGAACCAGAGTTTCATTACAAAAGTGCAAAACAAGCTTTGTAACAATAAAGTAATTACTTTTCTCTGTCAAACTAATATCTTTGCTAGAAGGGAAACTCCAGTGCATCCTTGTGGACTGTTGCAAAACAAGCTTTGAAGTGATTCAGAATTGTTTTCTTTACTCCTACTTGCCTTTCATGATTGACAGGTATGGTTGATTTCTCCTTCCATTCATTTGCTTCAGAATCAAACATTTCCACTGATAACTCTCTTGTTGACTTGTGCTTATCTTTCAAGCCACCAACAACATACAGACCATCTTTAAAACACAACATGCTTGCAGAATGACGGCAGATGTTAAGACTTGGCATCACATGCCACTCATCAGTTGATGGGTTGTAAACCTCACAAGTTCCCAGCACTTTAAGAGACAGCTCACTCCTACACAGTCCTCCAGCTACATAGATCCTTCCATTCATAGTGGCTCCAAAGGCGTCATGTCTGGCCTCATTCATAGGTGCAACCTCTTCACAGCTGTCTGCACTTGGATCAAACCTCACCACCTTTGATGTTCCATCTGTTTGTGGATCACCACAATTAGTACCACCTATTAGGTAAAGGTGATTTCCGTCAGTCACCCCACAAGCTCCCCAACATCTGGAAGGGCGAAATTTTTTGATATCCCAATTATTAGTTTTGGGATCGTAGATATAAAGAGTGTCCTCATACTTTTCTTCATCAACAGCTAAGGTATACAAATCATTACTTAGCACCACAAGACTGGAAATTCTCTCCTTGTAATCAAACTTTGTTTGCATTGCTGCCCATGAATTGGCAGAAGACATGTAGTATTCTGCTACAGAAGAATTGCCAGGACTAAGCAGCTGATAATCAAAAATGAAAACTTTATCATTGTACTGTACAGCCGCGTGATTTTGATGTTCAAAAATCATGTCCTCCAGTTGGTACCACTCATTTTCATGGGGCAGAAAGAAAAAGGCTTTCCTTCCACCGCAAACAAAAATTCCATCTTTGTGTATCTCTAGACAATGTCTTGGTGGTTTGTAACCAGTTTTACAAGTGGGACCAAACACAAATTTCAGGGAACCCATAACAAAACTAGCACACTCAGTGTTTAATGTTATGAGTTCTTCATTCACCAATTCATTTAGAAAGAAGTCATTTGATATAGATGTCAGACGGACTTGATGCAATAATTCAAGAAAATTGTTTTCTCTTTTAACTTTGTCATGATGCACCCATTTCACAATCCCTTTGAAAATTTCTTCCTCTGCACTGACAATGACATCATCACTAGACACCCACTCCATGACTTGCTTTACGTCAAGCTTCAGAAAATCATCCTTTTCCATCACAATGCTGAAGTGTTTGTTAGCAACACCACGGCATATGCCTTTTAGTTCCATGCACTGATATCTGTCAGCGAAATAAAAGTTGAACAGGCAGTTTTCAGTTGTCAACGAGTTCTTCAAGAAATCACAAGCCATTGTTTTTAAGCCTGGTAGAAGAAGATAATCTGCAGTTGCAATCAAATTATGGCAACTTTCCTCGGTGACTGAGACATTTCCCGTGTAAACGTACTTCAGCACATCTTCCATGATACACGGAGTTGCCTCTTCAAGCTCTATTCTGATCAACTGTCCGTTGCTTTCTTTCACTGATGTCGCTTTCAAGAAGCGCAAGGAAGAACGGGCTTGCAGCGGCTAGCACAAGCTTGTGAGCTTTGAATTCCCTGGATTTTACTGCCACTGTCACATCACAGAAACTTTCGTTTTCTCTCAAGGCATCGAGACGCTCGATAAGTTCTTGACAATGCTGTGAAGGATCTGCTTTCATGGGCTCAGAAACTACGGACATCTTGTAAGTTGTTGCCCTGAGTTGGAGGCAATGGCGCGGGAGGTGGAGACGGAAGTGGGTGCTTTTGGTTGAGAGGGGGATTTGGTAAGAATTGATAATCTGGAAAAATTGTTATTTGGACATGGACATGTTGGAACATGGAATGAAAATGAGCTGGATAGGAAAGGAAGAAAGGAGTAGCACTGGTTGTTCAGGGTGCTACTTCTCTAAAGGCACAGAGATGGCCAGTAAGATAGCTACAAACATGAACAAAACCGGCGGGTTTCTTTCGCGGGTCACGGGTCACGGGTCACAGGTCACGGGTCACATGCAATTTTTAATTTTATCAAAGATATAATTTTCTGTGATTTCGGTTATAATTTTTGCCATCCAGGTACCCGAAACTTGTTCCAGCCAGGACAGATCAAATTCTGTTGTTTGTATGTTTTACCGTTTCCGAAAACTAAGGAATTATGAGATGTTATCAGAATTTCCCCCTTTGAGACCCCAGTCTAGGACAACATTATCCAAAATGTTTAAAACCTGCCACTAAAATGCAATGCCAAAATGGCTTCGATTCCAACTGACGTGTAATGTATTCACGGATTAGTGTTAGTTGAGTTTGTTCGAAATGTGTGGCAATCCTGCAGGTTTTCGGTTGTTGAGTTTGAATATTCAAACGTCTACTGTTATCCCTAGATTTTAATAGTAACACGGTATACAAGCACAAGAGCAGGCATAAACACAAGACCACAAGTAAAAGAGCCTAATTTGCTCAAGTCATTTTACCGCGATGACTCAGTGCGAGCTCGAATACTTTGATTTTTACGATTTTAACCGCAGATTCCGAGAACCAAGACATGCTAATTAAACATAGTAACTTGCAAATACCTCTCGGAAGATGATTTGTAGTGCTTGTGCTTGAGTTTAGCCAGTTTGTACAGCGAAATGCGGGCCCTTATTCTCACGCTTTAATACGCTTGTGCTTGTGCTCAGTACTGTTGCGTCACCAGTCAAAGATTGACATGTTCGTATTCATGTTTTTTAACATTAATTTGTTTCTAGCAAATAGTTCTTTGACATTGTTTTAACACCAAATCCATAAAGGGTTGAACATAAAGGCAGTCAGAAATTGCAACAATGACATCGGTCACATGATGATGTTCAAATAAAGGGTGATTTGTCTCGTGGGCATTGCTGCAAGTCAGAACATCAGACGTTTCCAAGAAGAGCTGCCCCTTTGAGCTCTTTAAATCTCACAATAAAGTCTTTCTTATTTCATCTCATTACATTGCTGAAGGATATATCAAATTAGAACGCAGTTAAATTATATTGGAATGTCCCTCTGAACGTTGGCGGAGACCCAGTTGCAAGACAGAAAGCATAGATAGGCCTAATTGCAAGAACGATGCTATATCAAAATGAAAAGGGCAAAATGAACTAGGATAATCATCTAATCAGAATGCCTTGCATTATTCCCCGTGCTTTCATTTCGCATGATTTTCGAATAAACTGTGCCTGTAAGCAACAACTTTTTCTTATGTTCAATCGTACAGCGTAGAGTATTTGTACCTGTTATCATACCACTATGCATGACAGGTTTTAGAATAATCAAGTACGAGAACGTGGTTTACACGCCAATTTACTCCTTTTCCCTTTCTTTTTGACAGTCCCTTTAGACAACGTTATTGCAATTAGGTGTATATAATACAGTAATCTCGCCAGTTTTTGTTATACTTAAGCGCTGGCCAAACTATCGAACAAAGTTGGATTGAACGTTCCAACTTTGCTCGATCCAACATTGTTCGACCGTTTGGCCGCCCATGTTGGATGATGTTCGTCCAACAATTTTTGCGCGAACAAATGTTGGATATATAGAGTTTGCTTTTGATCAAAAATTACGTCCAACAATTCTGCTCGATGAAATAATGTTGCAGTATTTTGCTGCTCTTCCAACAAAGTTGTATCCTAAAGTGAGTCACATTCGCCCTGCTAGCCAATCAAAAATCACTCTTTTGGTGCTCTGTTTGCAGATGTCCGATTCAATAGAGTTTAAATTTTGTGTGAAATGATCCAGTCTCATTCTCATCATCCCCTTAATCATCGCGGGTGTATCTTGCAATGATAACTGTTGAGCGGCATGGAACATACCCTTTTCAGCTCGTTCTCTTAACAATACCATGAATTTTACTCGCTTGACACCGTCATTTACGTCCTCGAACAGCTCTAGTACCATAAACATTACATGTAACGCTAAATAAGCGCTTTTCGTTTCCGTTTTAGCGCCATGTTTTGAATTTTATTTAGCGCCAACTTGTACCGGTAGTTTGCTTCGTCCAGAAATATTGGACACTGTTTTGCCACTATCTCAACATTCACATCCAACATTGTTGGATGTTGGATCCAACTTTGCTCGATAGTTTTGCCAGGGCTTTACAGGACTCGGTATTTGTTTAACATGTAGTTAATTTACATACCACTCAGTCCTATTGCAGTTCTACATATCAGGAAAACGAAAGGAAACAATATCTATCCTACAAGGTAAAACCAAAACCAAAGTGATCAAAACAGCCAGTTACAACAATGAACTAAACAAAAAAGATGGCGCAGGAAAACACATCAAGTCTTGATTAATATTGAATTGGTTTTTGATTTTTTTGGTTTTCTTTTTTTCTTTTTTTTTTTCTTTTTTTTATTTAAACGTATTTTATTGGCGAAGTTTGCCCTAAGAGAAAATAACTCATCAAGAGGGCTCACTTCGAAATAACATTAAATACAAAAAAAATTCATTAATTAATAATTAGTCAAAACGGCAGCAAAACAGACAAAAGAACATTTGAGCAATGCTAACAGGTGGTAAATACACACTTAAGTACATTTATAAAATCTCTTGGAATCAGATATAAAAGACTGGACATGAAAAAATAAATCACTATTTTGCTTCGGAGAAAGTAACTTTGATCCAAACAGAAAAACTGATACAATTTGTGCTTTGGACATAGAAGACCACCTGTCAGCAAATATGCGAGCAGCAGAGGAGAGCAAGTTAGTTCTTAGGGCAGAATAAAGTGGACATTCAAGAAAAAAATGCTTAACTGACTCATTATAAAATCCACAAAAAAACGCAGGGCTTTCTTTGCAACCTATTTTAAAAAGATAATAGTTAAGCGTGCAAGTGTCTAAGCGTAAACGAGTGTGGAAAATTGCATTAAATCTATCAATAGCAAAATCAAAAGTAGCGTTGTAACTAGGTACATTATAAAAGGAGAATAAAGCTTTCTTAAAAGAACCAATGGAATCAAGACAACGTATATCATACCCGATGTCGTTCCACAAGCTAGTAGTTGAGGGAAAAAAAGATCTTTTAAAACGATCAGTGCGGCTTGCAAAGATAGAGTAATTTGATGCCGTACATAAGGAGTAATTTGTTCTTTCACTTACTAGCAAGGGTAATAAATCAACTAAATAACTGGGGCAAAGATTATTAACGATCTTAAAATATAACATATATATATGTGAATACCTTCGAAGCCATGAAAGCCGTAGAACAATATACCAAAGGAACCATGCAAACACAGTTTGCCACTCAGCTTTCGACACTCATCTCTGTTGAAAGAAAAACTTTTTTTGCCCCGAGTCGGAATCGAACCGACGTTCCCCAGTTACCAGTCGGGCGTGATAACCACTACACTACCGGAGCAACCACGCTGGCAACGCAGCCACTTTAGAAAGTGAGTAGTATCGCACGTCGGCCATTCCTCGGAACATTTTTCTTTCGAGACTTTTGTGTGTTTCCTGGCTTCTAAATTCCCTGGACGATGCTTGCTGGTCCCTTTCATGGCCCCAGTTACTATTTTTGCTGCCTCATATTGCACATGCTCAAGAAGATCGCTCTCACTGTCGGTACACCCATCCCATAATACGTCAGCGTATTCCATTAGAGGACGCACCAACGATTTATACAATTTTCTTAAGGTAGTCCTGTCAACCTTGTACCTAATACCTTTGTGTTCACTGATTTTATGAAGATGTGACGATGTCATTTTTTGTGAAAATTGTTAATAAATTGTTGAATAAACAACAATTTGTGAATGGCTCTTCTAGTTTTGAGATCTTCCCATCCAATTTCCTGCATCAGACGATGCTTGCTGGTCCCTTTCATGGCCCCAGTTACTATTTTTGCTGCCTCATATTGCACATGCTCAAGAAGATCGCTCTCACTGTCGGTACACCCATCCCATAATACGTCAGCGTATTCCATTAGAGGACGCACCAACGATTTATACAATTTTCTTAAGGTAGTCCTGTCAACCTTGTACCTAATACCTTTGTGTTCACTGATTTTATGAAGATGTGACGATGTCATTTTTTGTGAAAATTGTTAATAAATTGTTGAATAAACAGAGGATTTAAGTAGTCAGTTGTCACATTAATTCAAGGTCAATCTTGTGGTACAATTCTCGGGAAAATGACCTGTGACCCGTGACCCGTGACCCGTGACCCGTGACCCATGAACCGTGAACCGTGACCCGCAAAAGAAACCCGTCGGAACAAAACTGTGTTTAGTCACAGTCTGTGTGAGTTGTGTGTTTAGCGATTTAAATTATGCTCGAAATTTGAAGTTCGAACGTCTGCATTCTTGACCTCCAAAAGCGTTACGTGTGAAAGGTAGTACTGACAAGGAGTCTAACTCGGAGTCATACTCGAACTTTCTGGCAAATCTTCGCAAGATCATTTTGTCTTGTTTCGTCAACCCTTCAAGGTAAACCTGGTTTTTCACATCTTGCAAAAGGTTTTCATATTTTGCGGAATCCATCGCTCGCCGGTAATTTGCGAATTTCCCGCAAAATCCTGATCGTCAAGTCTATATAAAATGCGATGCTTTACAATGTTTATCTCCGCTCTTCGTGTTTTATTTCTTTGCGAATTTTCCGCGAAATCCTGGTTTGTTTTGGAGGGGATACCCAAAACGCTATGGATTTGTGCATCCTGAGAGGGTACCGGGGATACACAAAACACTGAAGTAATATGAGAAGGGGATACACATATCACTAGTGATATTTGTATAGGGATACACATATCACTGTGACACCGCCGCTCCCCCTCCCCCAGTCCCCCGATTGTTCCTTTTTTTCGCCACGCTCCGTTCTTTTCGCTCCATAACCCCGCTACGGAGCCTAGTCCCAGGCTATTTACTTATCAGTGGGATTATGTTACTCAGGCTTGTCATTACTTTGAGTAAACTGAGTAAGTGGGATTCGCCTGTATTGTGCTTGTGTACCGAACTATACGAACTACAAATTGCTCAGAAAAAGGTTGAAGCTAAACCACTTCCAATCCCCACCATTTCCAGTAGCCCAGTAGGGGGAGGGGAGGGGGGGGGGGGGGTGGGGTACGAGAAGGTGAAACCGTAAAAAGTCCATCCATCTCCTTCCGCTCCGCCTCTCGATTCCTTTGTTCTTGCGCCAATGAAGTCTCTGAAAAAGTCAAGTTGGAGATGAGGACACATGTACACACTGATTGCTTTGTGTAGATTTCTAAGAAACGCGTTGCGTTACGGCTATGTTGGTGCATTTACAAGGAAAACAATGCCGATCAAAAACAACGTGGCACACAGCTGCGGAAAAAGCCACTCATTTGTGAATAAAAGTATGAGATACCACTAACGTGTTAGCTCAATTTATGATAACCGATCAGAGCGCTTCAATAAACTCAAATAGCGACAAATAATCTTACTACTTAGCTGTCATTTCATATCAAGTAAGAACACGTACGCTTACAACATAACCTCACCATACTGATGGGAAGAAAATTTAATCAAGTCACGTGAAAAATATTTTGGAATTTGGTTGGGGGAGAAGGGATGGGGGAGAAAGGGAATCTGGAAAATTGTGTGCACCTGCAGAATTATCCTAGCTACGAACTCCCCTGGGACGGCAAAGAAACATACCAAAATGCAAAACGCACGTGCAGAGTTGTTAATGGTTTGTGTTGTTTATGCTCATTAAACCTGCTCATTGTGCACTGATAACAATTATCATAAACCAGAGCCCATACCAATTCCATCTGATGCTGAAATACCACGCGTAGGCGAGATGCAGGTATGGAGATCACTCTTAGGTTTAAAGAAGACAGCCACCGGTCCAGATCAGATCCCTTTCTGGATATGGAAGGACCATGCTGAAATTCTTACTCCTGTGGTAACTAAAATATGGAACCTGTCCCTTGAAACCCATGCATGGCCGAGTTCGTGGAAGAGTGCCAACATAACCCCTCTTCCCAAGGTTGAAACTCCCAAGGAAAATGGGGACTTTAGAGGAATAAACATAACCCCGGTTATTGCTAGAGCATTCGAAAAGGTTGTTTATAAGTCCTACGTTAAGAACATTGTCGAGAGTAGCTTGAGTCCCACACAGTTTACTTATAGAGAAGGTGGCAGCTGTACTGGCGCTCTGTTAACAATGCAACATGAAATTCTTAAGTCTTTGGATCAAAAGGGATGCAATGCGGTAAGGGTGTTTGCGATGGACTTCAGCAAGGCCTTTGACACTGTTAAACACGATCTGTTATTTTCCAAACTTAAACTCCTGCCGCTTAATCCATATATTTTTAATTGGTACTTAAGTTTTCTCACTGGTAGGAGACAACGTGTTGTCTGCAATAGCATTGCTTGTGATTGGATCAGCGTGAACAAAGGCACCTCGCAAGGAAGTGTTAGTGGCCCCTATTTATTTAATATATTCATAAATGATCTGCAAACAGATCCAGAGTCTAACTCTTCGTTGTTCAAGTATGCAGATGATTCCACTCTAATTATTCCTGTTTGGAAGGATGGTGAAAGTAATACTGCAATTCATGTAGTGAACAACTTTACAGAATGGTCAATCAATAATTGCATGAAATGTAATTTCTCTAAATGTAAAGAAATGGTTTTCCGAAAGAAAGGCTACAATAATGTACTAGAGACAGTAAAGAATATCCCGCAACATCCAGAACTATGTATTTTAGGGGTTACATTTCAGGAAAATTGTAGGTTCTCTGTTCATGTCAAGAATAAGCTGGCCGCAGCTAATAAATGTCTATGTATTCTAAGAACTCTAAGGAAGGAAGAGTATTGCCAGACGGAGTTGGATTAGGCCCGGTTCATAAGTCGCATTTCTGCCGTGTCGAATGCAATTCAAACAAAAGATAATGAGGCAAATCATCTCATTATCTATTGTCTCAATTGCATTCGACACGGCAGAAATGCGACGTATGAACCGGGCCTAAATTATTCAGCACTCTAGTTTTGCCTAAGCTTATGTATGGAATATCTGTATATGGTTCATCCCCACCAGAACTTAATACCATACAATGTTTCCTTGATCGTTGTCATAAACGAAGATACACGTCCTCTCCTGTTTCCATTATTAATTGCTTGGAAAAGTCCGATAAAGGTATTTTTAAGAAATTAAGCGAGTGGGAACGTCATCCTTTACATCACTCCCTTCCTAGGATTAACCCTGCTACCCTTAAGCTTAGACAAGTCAAGCCTACATTTCCAATTTGTAATACTGAGCGTTTCAAGAATTCTTTTATTAACAGACTTAGTTTTAATTACAATTTAGCTATTGGTAATTAATGCATATTTGGCGCATTTTTAAGTATTTAATAGTTATATATAATCCATGTAACACTTGATATGTATTTTATCAGTGAAATAAAGACTACTACTACTACCTATTGTCGTGTGGCTTGTGAGCCACAGGACAAGTCAGAGTAACTTTCTTTCGTTACAAGAATTCAGGAAAAAATACAACATAAATGTTAATTTCCCGCAATATTTCCAAATCACCTCGGCCATTCCTGCGTGGCTCAAAAACCAGGCCTCAATAAATAAGGATCTTCAGCAGCTAAGTTCGTTCCACAAGAACTTTGATTACAAATTCTCTAAAGATATCACTTTTGACCTCAGGGAAATGCAATGTAAGGAATTTTAGAAATTGTTTATAGAAGCAATCGATATAGAACCCACTGCAATTAAATATTGGCAGAAAAAACACCCTAAAGTTGCACGCGACAACAAATTAAGACAATTCAACTTTAAACTATTGCACAGAATTCTAGTCACTAATAAGGAACTAAAATACTATGGACTAACAAATTGTGAGAAGTGTTCTATGTGCGACAAGATCGATGCGATTCTATTGAACATGCTTTTCCTGAGTGTCAGCCGTTCTTAAATTTATGCGAGAAATCCATTCAATGGTTTAACGATTTGCATAAAACTAATGTGATTCTCACGCCTTTACAGATATTTTCCAATCTATCAACTCCAGTTTCTAATCTTTCTAATAATCACACCAAAGACCTGAGTCTTCTCCTGCTCTATTCAAAACAATATTATTATGCCTGCAAGACAATGCAAAAGAAATTGGACGTTTCGGAATTTATCTCTAAATTAAGTCTGCAACTGGAAATATATAAGTAAGCTTGGCGTAACCATCTGACCCCCATCCCCCCTCCCTTTCTAGAATCTTAATATAATATGTAATAGGTAACACGCTTTGTAAACGTAAGGCATTGTTAAACATATTCTATATGCGTAACGACCACTGTAAAGTTTTACTCATGTTCTGTTTGTTTTTATTTATTTAAATTGTTTACAGAAATAAAATTCTGAATAGAGAAAAAAAAATTGTCGTGTGGCGTTCTTGTCGCTCTTGCCGTCAACGTTGTTCCATAATTATCTAGTGGGCGTTTATATGTTTCACACCTTTGTAAGTTATCCTTGCAATTGAGAGATCACAAGGCAAAATAGGTAGTCATATTCTAAAGTCTTCCTCACTGGTAATTCATTCTTTGATTGCACCTGACGTCACGGCGGCCATGTTGGTGGAAAGAACAATAGCAAACTTTTTAAGATGTCTTTTGCGAATTTGACTCTATTATTATGCAAACCTTGAGCTATATTTTTCTATTGTTTTGGCACCAACATGGCCGTCTTATCACGTGAGTACAATCAAAGAATAGTTTCAATGGGCCCACAAGAAACGTAACTTGCATTAGAACAATGCCTCGAATTTCAAACCAACCAGTCCTCCTCATCTCTTTACGTTGTCTCTTCAATGTCATCCGGCCAACTTTTATACAGGAGTTTTTCGTATCGATGCTGCAAGCCACAAGACATGACCTGTTTGTTCTGATGAAAACCCAAATTATCATAAACAAAGGTTCCATAGAATTCCTACACTGCGTTTTGTTTTTATTTTTGCCTGGGTGTCCTGTGTCAAGATTTAAATAAAGCGCGCGCGCGCTATTTACGTGTATAAAATCTTGCGTCATAAACGAAGATTTGTGGAATTTGTTAAACGGTTTTGTCGAATACACCGCAACAGCGATTGAATATTAAACAAAATACAATGGAAAGACAACGAATACCGGGAGGAAGAGTAAGTTGTTAGTTTCCTGTTATGAGTATAGCCACAAACCAGCTCAGATTATGTAGCATTACTATCAAAACTGCGTCCTCGCAATTTTGTACACAACTTAAATGCAAATGCAAGGAAATACACGTGTGAACTACCGTAACGCAAATGCAAATGCAAGCGCAAGCGCCGACGCAAGAAATGGAAAATTTTTCATTTTCTTGCGCTTGCATTTGCGCTTGCGTTTGTATTTCACACGTGTGAACCGGGGCAACGCAAATGCAAACGTAAGGTAACAAAACACTTGTTCCATGCCTCCACGGTTGAAGTTGAACCCAAGATGGCGTCTTCCACGGGTGCGGGTTCGGTTGGGGATTTCTCACTGTTTTTTTTAATTCCGTTTAAAGCAACAAACCCATAAAGTGAAATATTAAAACACATAAGGGACACCCCCTTTTACCCAGGGTGGTTTATTTCCCCTGCCAGTTTTAATATCAAGGTGGCACCTTCACATAGTAGGAACTAATCCTACTATATTCTAACGATATACTTTGTACACGATAAAAACGTCTGGACACGTCTTTTTCGTCTCTTTATCAGTCGGTAAGCGAAAAGCAGGAAAAGTAGTAGCATCAAAACTTCCATCTCGTCCGCCATCTTGAAAAAGACTTCGACTGCGCTTGCGTATCTCACCTTCCTTGCGTTTGCGTTCGACGTGTGAACGTCGTTTGCACTTGCATTTGCATTTGCGTCTCACGTGTGAACCAGCCCTTACCGATTAAATTTCAGGGCGATTCATGATTACTTATAAAGGTTTTTTGTTTTCAATGTATCAAGTAATAGTTTTCACAAAATAGCCAAAAAGACAAAATAATAATCAACGCCGGAGAAAGAATGAAGTAGACGTAGTTTCAACGTATCCGGAATTTAAGCAAATTTTCCCATGGTGGTTAGGCAACTAAGTTTGCTCAGCACTGACAATTGAAGGGTTTGGTCTGTTGTCGGCCGGCTCTGTACCCAGTTATTTCGCTCTCATTGTTAAAAGAAAAAGCAATTGTTGAGCCAAGAAGGAGATAGATATAATCTGGTGATAAAAGGATAGGATCCTTTTCTACCTCAAGTTTCACATTATTGTATTTATTAGCGGTTTTACTTACAAGTACTCTCTTACCTACTTTTCTGTTGCTTTATTCAGTCGAGCCGACAAAAAATAAACAAACAAACAGTCAAACGAGCCTAATAACAAAGAAGAAAAGAAACGCACTTCTATCTCCCTCTTATCATTTCAGTCGCTATTTATTTAGTCAACCTGTTTCCAGTATTCAAAGAGAAGAAACATTGTTGAGCCAGGAAAGAGAACGCAAAGTAGAGATGAAAGGCTCTTGCACACTTGCATCTCTGCTTTATGTTTCCTTTCTGCCTCTAGTCTCACAAGGAAATTTATTAATTCCATGTTTGGTTGCTTCCTTGATGGCTTGGAGAGGCGTGTTCACTTACCGTAAAAGCTCTATGAAGCACCCCCCCTCTCTTTTAAGTCCCCCTCTCTAATAAGCCCCCCGTTTGGGAGTCGGTTTTTGTATAAGCCCCTCCTCTCTAATAAGCCCCCTCCCCCATTTGGACACGAGATTTTGTAATTATTCCCTACTATTCCCTCTTACGAAATACACTTTATGCGGCCCTGTTGGTTTGTTTTTAAACAAATGTACAATAAATCGCGCAATACTGTTTCCCGCTCGGTAGTTAAGTAACGTTTTACTGGAGTTGTTTGAGATTTGTAAAGAAACTATTTAACACGAAAACGGCGTGTTCTAAGATTTTAAATAAGCCCCCCTCTCTATTAAGCCCCCCTCTCCAATAAACCCCCCGTTAATAAGGCCTGAAATTAAATAAGCCCCCCCCCCCCGGGGGGAGGGGGGGCTTAATAGAGCTTTTTAAGGCCCTGGTAAACGAGGACACAATGTTGCGGACACAAATGTTTCCCTGTTTGCTCGCGCGCGCAACATTTGTTGCGGACACAAAATGTTTCTGGTAAAAATCAGAAACATTTTTTGTGTCCGCAACAAATGTTGCGCTCGCGCACAAACAGGAAAACATTTGTGTCCGCCACAATGTGTCCTCGTTTGCCAGGGCCAGGGTAAGCTGAAAGGACACAGCGGTGGCGTTGACCGGAACTATCGTGACTGCCTAGCGTTACAACCGGATGTCACATTTAGTACTTAGATGATTGACAGGTGAAATGTATTGTGAAAAAGGGAGAGGTTTTTGAGGAGACAAGACGCAAACAACACGAGGATCGCGAGACCAGTTATTTTGTATTTTTTGTTTCATTTTCGTTATTAAACCCGGAAATTGTCTACACATCGTGAGTACTTTTGTATGCCGTACAACTTCTTATTCGCGTTTCACGTTATTCCTATTGTTATTTCTCTATTTGCTTGCGTTCGTTAAGTAGTTACCTTGGCAATGGCGTCTAACACTGCTGAAATGTCGGTTTGTTATCGCAATTTTTTGCTTGTCCGGTCGAGTGCATTAATTTCTTTTACCAGCCAAACCTATAAGGCCGCCGCACACTAGCCGATTCTTTGTCGGCCGACGAAAAATCTTCGCTTGTCGGCTAGTGTGCGGTGAATTTAGACAAGTCTGCGACAAGATCGGGGCTTGTCGGGCGATATCTGACAGTGCTAGACCTCAAAATGTCTCGTTGGGTCTAGTCGACTAGTGTGTGGTGGACCAAGACAATTTGCCGGGACTCGCGCGCGCCTCAACCAATTTGGAAATGTCATAAGAGTCACGTAAACAAGCGTCTTTTCCAACATGGAGGAATAGGCGCCATCTTGATTTTGGATGACTCGGCACAATGCCTCAACGCGGTTATTTCGCGACAAAAAATCGGCCAGTGTGCGGCAAGCTGATGACCCGACAAATTTTAACCTGATTTGACCCCGACAAAAAATCGGCTAGTGGGCGGCGGCCTTTACAAAACGTTTCCAGGTCAACGTGCATGTGTTTGTTCATCTATTCTTGGTTTTCACATGACGTCATAAAAAACAGAAATTCAAAATTAAACAGACTTTTGCATTTTTAGCTTCATCACGTAAAAGACGTTTTAGAAATGTATCTGCTCGCATGTTTTTAGCTCGATAACTTGCTTTGTTTTGAAAACAGAGCAATTTGAATTTTAGATTTTATTACAGTGTGTGACATAAACATGTCTGCTCACAGGCATGTCACGTACATGAAAACATCGATTCCCCCTTTTTTTTAGTTCTGAAAAGCCAACATGACGAAAGAAGCGTCTATGTGGATGTTTGCAAGCTCAAAACAGAGAAGAAAGCCTTTGAGATAGCAAAAGTAAATTCCAGATGTTTTCACTCGTTTCCGGCCACCATATTTGTGCCCCTCAGAGGGACACTAACATGGCGTTTCTATACTAAACTCTGTAATTTTGAGTGGTAGATTTTGCCGAATAACTCGAGTACGGGATACCGCACAGCCCTGAGACTTTAGCATGTTGTTTATTTATTACTATTCTACAATATCTCAATTTCTTGACTTTATCTATCGAATGGTTGATGATTTTATTTTTTTACTTTCGTGAGTGAAAACCAAGAATTTAGGCAGCACCAGACTTAACAAGAACGTTTGTCGGATCTTAAAGGTGCAAGTGTTCATCTATCTGTTTACCTAGCTTGTTTGTGAATCAGATCATGGAAAAGAAAGCTTGTTGAGCCAGTAAAGAAACGTGGGGTGGATATGAAAGGTTCTTCAATCGCTGTTTTATGTTTCCTTTCTACTCCAAGTCTCAAGAAATATTCAGTGTACACTTCCGCGCGTGAGCGGACTCCCTCAGGACCGGGTAGTGTCCAGTGTCCTATTAGGTGTCCACTGTCGGCAAATTAGAAAGTGTCAGTAGTCCTTAAATGGAAAAACTAATCGACAGAGGTATCAGTATAAGTGGAATTGATCCTTGTCGTTTGAGGTCGACTTAATAGTTTGTTCGCCTAAACTAAGGTGGCCATTTTAGCCCATTGAGCTTTAGATAAGTGTCCGCTTCTGCTTAAGAGGGGTGTGTTTTTACAGGAGCTTCTAAATGTTGAGAGGTAGCTGGGATCGCGGTTTGTGGCCGCTTATGCCGAGGTGTCTGCTTACGAGAGGTGTCGGTAAGTGAGGTTTAAACTCAATTCACTTCATGTTTGCCTACTTTATTGTCTTTTACACATCATGTTTTACGAACCTATATATTGCAGTATATGGCAATTGGCCGTATACTTGCTATCCAATACTTTCCATTCGAGTGATATACCTTGGAATACGTTACGAGTCACTTGTATTTTCTCGGTATACACGCGGAGCCTTTGGGTGAGTGTGCATGCAAAGAAAATATAAGTGAAAAGTGGATATTCTATGGTAAACTATACGAGAAAAACGTTGGATAACTATAATGCCATGCCACAGAAAATGCACAGCCCTACACAATTATTGCAGTGCACGATGGGAAGGTTCGGTGGAGTACCGACGAAAACACAACGGCTTTCCTGTATTCTAATTGACTGTTACGTTTTTCCTTTGGCATAGTATCAATTGTTTTATTTGAACAGACAAACGAATAAACAAAAAGTAGCTGACAGTATTTTCAACGAAGCGAAGCTTATTCACCTGAGAGAAGGAAGAATGCGTCCATATTGCTCGTTCCCTTTCTCGCGTCTTTTTTTTTTTAGTGTTGAAAGAGGGGAAACTTTGTTGAGCTCGCAAGAAAACCTAAAGCGGAATAAAATATGGTCCCATCTTTATGTTTCCTTTCGATTCCACCTCAATTTCGCTTTAAGTACAGTTGAACCTCTCTACAACAGCCACCTAGGGGAGAGAAGTAAGTGGCCGTTGAGGAGAGGTAACCGTTATGGGAGGGTAAGGGTGTAATATGACACCGCTTTTTTGAGGGGGTGGGGGATCAAAACATTTATAGTTTTGAAAATGCTTATGTATATAGCGTATGAATACACAACAACAGGAAACACAATCAAAATATATCAATAAAACTGAAACCAAATGTTCATTTATGTCGCTCTACTACTTCAGTTTCAAGTTCGTTCGTTCGTTCGTTCGTTCATTCAATCAATCATTCGTTCCTTCCTTCGTTCATTCGTTTCTTCTTTAGTTCACTCGTTCCTTCGTTCCTTCGTTCCTTCGTTTCTTCGCTCCTTCGTTCCTTCGTTCATTCGCTCCTTCGTTCCTTCGTTCTTTCGTTCTTTCCTTCCTTCCTTCATTCTTTCCTTCCTTCCTTCGTTCGCTTGTTCATCCAGCCATTCTGTTCTAATTCTTTATTTATTGTTTGCTGAAGAACGTGAAGCCCGTTCTTGAATTTTGCCCCTTGGAACTGTACGATAATGTAAATATAATTTCTGACTGTAGATATCCTTTGTTATGACCGTTTGATTTGGGTTGCTAAATTTCTCAGCTTTAGAATTACACTACTTAAATTTTTGTATAATGCCGCGAATATATGATTTTCATATATGTTCATGCTCAGTCTAATTTCACTCTCATGAGTCGCCTGTTGGTCTATTTTAATTTGTAGCTCACCCAATAAAAGGCTGAATAAATTTTCAATATTTTCTTCCCTTGGTTGGTTAGAGCTTGACGAAAATATAGTCTTGGAGAATTACGCATTCAGAGTGTAGAGTGCGATGCCTTAACTTAGTATAATTAATGTCTACTTTCGGTGTCGTGAGGCTCCTATCAGTCTTGAATTATTAGCGTATCTGATGCAGCTTACCGTATTAAATATAGCGGACATCATCGGACACAAATTAATTAAGTGCTATCGCCTATTATTTCGAAACATTACCTCACTTCCGAAAAATGAATTCTACGAGGTGAGAGCTCAGTAAAAGGTCAGAACAAGAAAGGTACAAGTTTCTCGAAATTCTGCGATAGTTTTATTGTGCCCGTAGACAAGGCTAAAGAAGCACTCAATATTCGCAAATTAGTA
>JAEMWC010000563.1:0-17500 GCA_016490735.1 Pachyseris speciosa | reverse complement strand
CGTCAATTAAAAATGTGACTCGTAAAAGACTTCAGCAAGCTGTATAAAAAGGGTTTAGTTGACCAAGAAACCGTATACGACACAAGACCACCCAAACTCTCGAATCTGGCTGATCCGCGCTGTCCATTGCTATGAAGAAGTTCGCGTCCTCGCTGGTTTATCTTTCTCTCTTTCTTTCAATGGTTTATCTGCTGGCGAATTGTCCAACCGCAGAGACACTGACTCCGTGGCCATGCAACGTTCGTCCCAAACAATCTAAATGCAGGAAAGCGAAGGTAACTACAACAATGAAGCCAGTGATGTACGGGTTAACATCAGCTGGTGATTCAAAAATGTTGCATCTGCTTTTCAACAAATGTTGATACCACCTTCACCGAGTCATAGACCGAATCCAGACGTATTCAAAATAACCTCAGTCACTAACCTCGTTCGGGATAACAAATTCTTTAGAATTTTTATCTCAAAAACGAGGTTAGTGAGGCGATTTTGAATGTGAACAAAAGAATAATTTAAAGGCAGCCATTTTTGCATTCGGGCTTAAGCCCTGGGTTTATACCTGGGTTTAGGATTGTCCTTCTCTAACTATAAATAACATTACCGTGGAGCAGGTAGCATCAACTCCCGCATCAACTAAATCTCTTGGGGTCTGCATCGATCAAACTTTAAATTGGGAAAGTGCTATAGAAAATATCTGCAAAAAGATTGCTTCTGCCACTGGTGCAATAAAGCGCATACGACATCAAATCCCTTTTAATATTGCAGTCAATGTTTATAATAGCTTTATTCAGCCTCACTTCGATTACTGTAGTGAGGTGTGGGGAAACTGTAACAAAGGCCTTTCTGATAGACTTCAAAAGCTTCAAAATCGGGCAGCCCGCATTTTGATGAAAGCTACTTATGACAGTAATTTGAATGAATTGTTCCGGGCACTACGGTGGCGAGAACTCTGGCATTAAAGATTAGAAAAGAAATGTATTATGTTGTACAAAATCTTACATGACATGACGCCTGAATATTTAAGATCTAGTTTTGTTTTTCGCGATAGTGTGAATTCCTATCATTTGAGGAATACTGAAAATGCACTAGCTCTTCCAAAACCCCGCACTGATTATCTAAAGAGAAGTCTTTCGTACAGTGGAGCTCAGTTGTGGAACAGTTTACCTCTGGAATTAAGACAAGCGACTTCCTTGAGAGATTTTAAGAATAAATTGAGTCGCCACAGTTTTAAGTAAGTTTTAAGTAGTTTAAGTAAGATTTTAAACACGGCCTCCAAGAAAAGCAGCCTTTATTGTTTTTTATTGTTTTTATTTTTTATTCTCTTGTGATTGTAATTAAGTAGATAGAGAGTTAGTTGATAATAATTAATTAAGCTGATGGAAATACCGTGTATAGATAAAGTTATCTTATCTTATCTTAATTGCGTAAGGAGTTTTAGGAGGTATATCAAAGGATGGAGGGGTGGGTGGGGGGGGGGGGTGGGGGTTGGGCTTTTATCCGGGGTGGGGGCTTATAACCGGAATAAAAGAACGTTTCGAAACGGGATAGTGCTGATGGAAATAGAGCTAGTGTTGATGGACTACGTTTTTCAAGTACTGGTTTTAAATTTAGCTTTAAATTAACTTCATTTCGACACACAAACAAAACACTGAACAGTTATTAGAGGGGGCTTATAATCGGGTGTAATTCTTGTTTACAGGTAGATGGGCCTATAAGTTGGCGGGGGGGGGGGGGGGGTTTGTAAGCGGCAGTTTACGGTAGGTCATTCAACTGAGATGTTCAACGTTGTTCTACAACGCTTAAAATTCTGAATTGCAAATACAACATAAGTAAACCTTCATACGAAACGACAATGCCTACAGGTCTAAACGCCGTCCAAATTTGTTGGTCAAATATTGAATGATGTTGACCCATGTGTTAAATCTTTACTGAAAATGGAATTTCAAACTCTAAGTTATATTCGTGTTTTCAGGGACCGTGGGAGGGAGTTAAACTTTGCTAGATGTCTCGTAAGCGCTGTTTGAGGTTTAGAAACCGTATTCTTTCTTCAACAAACGCCTGCATTTACAACTCACGCAAACAACGAACGTATAGAAAAGACAGAGGAAAAAAGGAAAACAAGAAAACTAAAAACGAAATAAAAACTGGCCAAGCACAACAAACGCAAGCAGCGTAAATTCGAACCAATTACAGTGCAAGCAAGTCGTGATCACGAATGATCAATGTTCTGCTTCTTATTGGCCTAAAGAAGGGCGCGGTTTTTTTGCTGACCAATCACATAGCGGAGTATTAAATAAAAAAACCAAAGCAAACAAGAATTACTTTGGATAATTCAATAATTAAAAATCGTTCTATCAGCTGTGAACATGACCCCAGCTATTATCTATCAATCATTAACTTTTTTTATCCATCTCCAGCTTCCCACACACCTTTCCTTAAGACCGTTGGCGAGAAGTTATTTTACCGGTGACTTTATTTTTTTAAAACCCTCGCCACTAGAGTTAGCCAATAAATCAATCGTGTTATAATTGAAAATAAACGGCATCAGGGAATTATTTCCCGACGTTTTAAAGGGCTTTAAATTACACCCATAATGACCGAACTACAAGTGGCCTTCATGGGCCATCTCTTCATAAATCCAGAAGTTTCGGACAGCTTGTCGCCATGCTGGATTTTTGAAAGCGAGAACTATTGCAAATAAAGTGTTTCTAACAAAACACACAGGAACATTAATTCCAGTTTTCGAAGAGCCTGCCATGGAAGTATTGACTTCAATAAACATTTACTTATAAGCGTTGGATTCGTAATACATGAAAAAGAAAAAATCAACGCGGATGAAAATTGAATGACGTTTTAGAGTCGTCATGACACCACTTTCAAAATGACGCCCAAATGTCCTTCGCTGATTTTATCCACGTTAATTTTTACTCGAACATTAACTAAGCCCAGCAAATTATTGTACCATGCTTGCAAGTGGGAAACATGACGCAAATGAATGGCTGTGGACAAAGTATGTGGACAGAAGATACGATTGTCATACATTCATTCTCAGAGATAGTATTATTCTGAATTTTATTTAGATAGGTGTATAAAACGAATCATTTTGACAATAACAATTCGTTTAAGTTCAATAAGCCACGCTATATGGGAAAGTGGTGAAAAAAAAAAAAAAAAAACGGAACAAAACACACCCGTTTCTTTAACGCGTTTCTACCTTCCAATTTGTTCTCAGTTATTGTTTAATAAAATATAGAAGTAACCGAAATTCATTGGCAAACCCTTCACAAAGACTCTATATGCGAAATTAGATAACGCGTGGGTAGAAAAAAAAACATACATTTATAGTTAGTGACACTTCTAGACATTTCTCACTCAATGTTTCATTAAATATAGAAAAAAGCGCAACTGAAAATGGTAATATCAATTTTAAAAATGGAAGAATGAAAGCCAGTGCAAAAATTCAGTTCTAAGTCATATTTTAGTGAGATTAAACCGATGGATATCGTCGCCATAACGCCATAACTCCTCAACGCGAACAATATACGCGCTTGTTTTCAGGACGGTCGCATAAGGACTCACTTCGCTGCTATCTGCCTTGCAGCCGACAAAATCTTCAAGTTTGCCATACTTTTATTGATCAAACAACCAGTGGCATAACAAAACATAATCTAAGGCTTCCACTGGCTTCACTAGACGACTAATGTTATAGTCACTAGCCAATCACAAATGAATAAATCAGGATAAGTGGTACGTGTGGGCCAGATAATTTGTTATTCGGTACCCTCCCACGCTGTTGCTTTAAGGGAAGTCGAAAGCGATTCATCCAATTTCTTGCGTACAACCCATTAACCGATCTATTTAGAGAAGAGATTTGATGAAAGTGATTAATTGATAGCTATAGTTGGTTTCAACGGTAGGGCATTTCTACGTCTTTAAGTGGTGGGCGAATCCTGGAAGTTTCCAAAATGCGAAGCCCATCAGATTTCGAATATACCCGAGGCTCGGTCTCTGAGTTACGGCCATCAGAGACCGCATCTTCTAGTAAATCAATTCTCGCCTACTTAATTCAGCTTTCCTTTCCGTGCTCTTTGTGCAAATTGGAAATCCGTAAATCGCGGCAACTATAAAAGTCCTATTTTTAGCAGAGGTCAATTTACGACTCTTAACTACTTGGACAAAAGGGTATAAAAAGGTTTTACTCAGTTTAGTTAAACATAAAAACTGTATACTACACAAGATCTAGATATAAACCACCCAAAACCCTCGAGTCTGGGTGATCCTTGCAGTCCACGGCTATGAAGAAGTTCTCGTCCTCGCTGGTTTATCTTTCGCTCTTTGTTTTACTGGTTTTTTTGTTGGCGAATTGCCCAACCTCAACGGCAACCGCTGCCTGGCCATGCAACGCTTACCCCGGTAACCGATGCCCCAAAGCGAAGGTAACTGCAGCATAAACGAATGGTGCACGAGTTCTTCAACATTTGGTGATTCACAAAATGTTGCATCCAATGTTCAACAAATGCTGATACTTCTTTCATTCATAACATATGAATGTTGAAATAGGTCATTCAACACTGATGTTGAGCGTTGTTCAACAACGCTTAACATTTTAAATGGAAAATACGACACTAAGCCTTCGTATGACAACGCCTTCAGGTCTAAACGCCGTTCAAATTTGTTGGTCAAAAAATGTTGAATGATGTTAAACCATGTTCCAAATCTCGAGCATCGAAACTGTAAATTGAGTTACTTTGCTTTAGTTTCCATTGCTTTGCTCTGTGATTGCCAGCCAAATCAGAGCCGCTTTTTCAACCAACGAGAAGCAAATCACGACTTACACGCATGTAGTTTCCAGCGCTTTGTACCGGACAACACACAGTAAATCAATTCTTTTTGAGTTTTCATGTGTTTACATGTTTTTTGCGCAAATTGGAAATCCGTACATCAATCATGGCGCAACTATGCTCTGTCTATCGTTATGAAGAGGCACGTTCTCGTTGGTTTTCCTCTCTCGGTTCTCCCTCAGTCTTTGTTTCGCTGGTCAGGTTGCTGTTGTTTCATTTTCGAAATGTAGAAGCATATTCGCCCATTCCATGCAATGCAAAAATGGAAATAAGGTAACTACTAAATTTATCGAGCATCGATCAAATCGATCTTGAAACAAAATTTGGGCGTCTTGTATTCTGCGGCAACTCATAACAATAACTTGCATCTTCTAATCTTTATTTGGTTTTGATTTAGGTGGTTCCTTACCGAAGAAGCATTTGTGAGGCCGCTCGTTCACTGAACTGCCAAGAAGAAAATGAAGAGATATTGAAACGGAGAGCGGCTGACATGATCGGTATTGAAGGCAATGAATTTGAACCTTAATAACGCGTTCTTTCCCAAGCGAAAAAGCTACTGTGACTTAATTTAACTATCCTTATAGCCATTGTTTGGTTTGTTATCTTTATACGCTGATAAACATTGTTAAACTGAATAAAAGCATAAAAATGCATTGCGACTGGTGGAATACTTTTGTTGGCTACGTGAAAGAAAATAACTTAGAATACGTTCACTTGATTGGGCAAGTATATTTATTTCTTTTATATTAAATGTTTTGAAGTGTAAGATCGGTGTACATTTTTATGAGTTGTGCCGCGTTTACACGAGCCTTTTACACTGAGTAAAAGTGTGCAGAAAAAAAAAATTACGCACCAAAGGGATCTATTTACTATCCAACTGAACTTATTATTATGATGAGCAGAAAAGAAAACTACTGTGAGAAAAAGTGAGAAGGAATGAGCGCGCTCGAACTCGGAAACCGATCACCATTTCTGATGATTCACCGTTGACCGAGCTACGGGAGATTTGTGGGAGCTAGGGCATTAAACTGCTGGCTCACGTGACAAATGTCCTGTGTACGGCGAAGATATGAATGAGGATGATTGTCGACAGGTACCGGTAGCATATTTTCAATGAGAGTGAAATGAGGTGCTAACGGCTTTACTTGAGTAGTTTGACTCTAGTCAAATGTGCCCTTTTGTGTCTTCAAGATAGCAATTCTGGTTTGTCTTGTTTTGTTTTGTTTTGTTCGTGCATCAAATTCATTGGTAATTTCAACGTGGGAGTCGTCACGAAACAGCAGTTCTATCAGAGTACTTTAACGGCAGTTCAACGTTAATATCACACTTAATCAAGTTCGAATTACGTGCAACTGAAACAAGCACGAACATGGCGCGATATTTGTACGTGGTTGGATTAATTACAAAAATAAACCGTTTGGCGGTTATCTGTACTATAAAAACCGAATTCAGAATTACATTTTTACCGGGTATGCGTGGAACAGTGTAGAATGACATTTTTTGGTCGGCTGAGAAAAAAAACAGTATATTTATTATTATTATTTTATTATATGTTATTTTATGTTAATGAAAAAATGCGACTCAAACTGGAACTTTTCTTAGTTTGATGCCATTTTTGCTTTCTTTTTCTTATATCGCGGTTTTTTCGCTTTAATTGCCTATTCTTGGATTTCACATGACTTCATAAAAACTAAAATTCAAAATTAAACAGACTTTTGCATTTTTAGCTTCATCAAGTAAAAGACGTTTTAGAAATGTATTTGCTTGCACGTTTCCAGCTCGGTAGCTTGCTTTGTTTTGAAAATAGAGCAATTTGAATTTTAGATTTTATTACATTGTGTGACATAAACACGTCTGCTCACAAGCATGTCACGTACATGAAAACATCGATTCCCCGTGTGTTTTTTTAAGGTCTGAAAAGCCAACATGACAAGAGAAGCGTCTATGTGAATGTGTGCAAGCTCAAAATAGAGAACAAAGCCTTTGAGATAGCAAAAGTAAATTCCAGATGTTTTCACTCGTTTCCGGCCGCCATATTTGTGCCCCTCAGAGGGACACTAACATGGCGTTTCCATACTAAACTCTATAATTTTGAGTGGTAGATTTTGCCGAACAACTCGAGTACGGGATACCGCACAGCCCTGAGACTTTAGCATGTTGTTTATTTATTACTATTCTACAATATCTCAATTTCTTGACTTTATCTATCGAATGGTTGATGATTTAATTTTTTTTTACTTGCGTGACTGAAAACCAAGAATAAAAACTAAAGGCAACAAAACTGACGCCTTTGCGGCGTGTGTAGTAAATGTTTTCCAGAAGCCCTACAAAAGTGAGGAAGCCGTTGCGACGTGTGTGAGTAAATGCTTTTCAGTTATACGATATGATAAATGGTTAAAAATATGATCACTCGACTAATTGATGTTTTATTGTAGCGGTTTAACCGCCTTTCAATTAAGTAATCTAAGTAATTCGTTTTTAAGTCATGAATGCGCGCAAGTGCAATGAAAGACTTACAGCTGTCTGTTGAAAGGGGGCAAAATTTGTTGTAACTTCCCTAGGTAACCTGGCAATTTTAGTACATGGTGGCTGTCGTGTAGCAACCTCGTTCCCAGGGTCCTCTCAAAGAGGACCCTGAGAACGAGGATGGTCGTGTGTTTCCCAGTGAGTTAGTTCAAGATAGCAGTGGGCCGTTCTTAGAAGGAAAACACAGCTTTTTAAACTGTAAACCAAGAGAGCAAGTTTTAAGGGTCACTCGACAGCTTAAACAGTGGAAATCAGTTCATAGCGAAGAAATCCCTCCTAGAGGACAGATTGTGGTTTTGGCGCTTCGAGAATTACTGCGAATCATCACAAGAATTGTTGACTTTAATACTCGGAACACCTTGCAAAAGAATTACAGGGTTAAATGTGAATTTTTACCGTGCTTTATCTTTAATCGACCGATTCACTGTTTGGCGAAATTTGCTAATAAAGTCAATAAATTGTGTTTCACAGGTGTTCAAAGTGACTCGACATTCGCTGGCTTGTTTCACCGTCGCGTAGATTAACTCAAGGTGAAAACTGAACGTTTTCCAGGCATGTTCAACATTTGTATCTGGGATAAGTTTTCATTTAGGAAAGATTATCGTCCGTTTTTCTGCGTGTCTTAATTCAGGGAACTTCGTTATCGTTCAATCTAAGTAAACAATGAAATCCTCGTAACGCATATCAAATTCGCCCATCTGAATCAAATTTCACTGCGAATGTTTAAAAGTTTTGTGCTTCAAAGTAGTGTGTTCAAAGTGACTCAAAATTCGCTGGCTTGCTCCACCGTCGCGTAGATTTGCTCCAGGCGAAAATGAACGCGTTTGTTTTTCAGGCATATTCAACATTCTTAACTGGGATAATTTTTCATTTGGGAAAGATTATTGAGTGTCTTAATTCATGGAACAATGGAATCCTCGTAACGCATATCAAATTCGCCCATCTGAATCAAATTTCACTGCGAATGTTTAAAAGTTTTTACTTTCAGTTTTCTTTTTTTTGGGGAGGGGGGGGGGGTGGGTGGGGGGAACGGTATAAAAACCCATCATTGCACTTGAACTCATACATCATATGATAATTGAAGTAAACTGGCACGGGGTATTGCTCGCGTAAACCTACTAGTACTTCCCAAGTGAAAATTTTCTCTGTGTTCATGTTCGGGGTGGACTTTAATAGACGTACGTAGCATTTTCTGTTAAGTTAGGAAATTAGGGCGAATACGTCATATGACGTGGGTTTCGTTTTAAAATATATGATTCAGTTTCCATATAGTCACGTTTATTTCTAAACCTATGGCCACCACATGAAACCCACCATCATCTATGTCGCGGTCACAAGTGGCTCTAAAAAGGACAATGAAAATTTAACATGTTATAAAATGTAAAATTAAGGCGGATATACTTGGAAAAAACATCTGTCAAAAGGTTAGAGCCATCAGGAGGCTAAATTCGACAGAGGCCTGTGAACAATCGCGATAAAACGACAAAAATAAGTCAAAGCCTTCAAAGATGAAGTTTTTACATCTACACCTCAAAGATGATAAGTTTTTCTGTGGTCTGCCAGTTTACTAAATCAATTTACTTAAAAAGCTTCGAGTCTTTTGTTAAAGTGAAGTATTAGGAGACGGGTCGGCGCTGCGTGTCTTTGTTTTCTGTTTAAAAGTCTGACTTCCGCAAAACCGATTCACATGATTGTTCTTAGATTTTCTTCAGTATATCTTGTCTAACAAACGTCTGTTACTTCAGTCTACATTTGACCGCGGTTCAGAGCTGTGGAGAATGATACGTTACACGAAATTTATAAGATAAGGCGCAAATATTAATTTCCAACGGTAGAGAAAAAATCCTGCCCGGGAAATTAACAAATAAGAAATAAAAATAGCGGTTAGTCGGAGAATGTTGTTCTTTCTCAATGTCAGTGAAATGCCAGAAGGAACCAATGAAATTTTAGATGGCGCCGTAAAGAGTTGAATACTAGCTAATGTTTCTCATGCAAATGTCAATTGAATCAAAGATGTACGTTAAAGTCAGAGGCTGAATAAACACTTGAAATGTTTGCTACTGACACATCCAAACGCTTCCAATAGACATAACTGAGAAATTACTTTGCTCTGCTTTTATTAGGGGGTTCCCGGGATTAGCGTAATCGTTCTTTCAAAGACTAGCCGCCCAGGTGAAAAGATAATAATAATAATATAATAATCAACTTTATTTGTCCACGGGATCCTTATCACTAAAAAGTGGTCTTCTAAAGAGCCGTGCGCATTAAACCTAGTAATTAAAAGCTAAGACTAAATTACAGACATTGTTAAAAAATCCTATAAGAAGTGCTAAACTAAGTTAAGAAATTACTAATGTACAATAGCGGAATAAAAACTATCTAAAGTAGTGGCCTGCTTAGCCTCCGCTGACAGACTGTTCCATGTTACTGCGCCCCTATAACGAAAACTCTTCTTGAGGGCCTCAGTGTTCGGCCGCGGAATAAACAGCTAGGTTAGGTTGCGCTCCTCGAAGATTATGTCTGTGGATGGTATTAATGCTGGCGAATTTGAATTTCGAATTGACCTTGAAAAAGGCCATCAGTTTAAAAGATCAGAAGAATTTGCCGCCAAAGAACACCCAGATATGAAACAGAAAAAGAATTAGCCTTTATCAGTGTTTCTAAGCTGGAAATATAAATGGGTAGCGTGTTCGCCCAACCAACCAAAAGCAGCAATAAACCAATCAAATCGCTATTTTATCCAGTACGTTTGTTGCCGCGGTTTATTATTTCAAGGTGAAATGAAAGTCGTTCTACGTTCTACCTTAATTTATGTTTCCAGAACAAGATTAATAATGTTGGTGGGAAAGTAAGATAAATGAAAAAAAAATTTGGTAATGTATTAATAAAATTGTCACTGAAAAGCTCTTTTCAGTGAGTTTCAATGAAGTTTGTATTGTATTGCATTGTATGGTCAGATACAAGGGATACGATGGCAAGATCGTGTACCTGATGTTGAAGTCTTCAGAAGAGCAGAGACACCAAGCGTCCAAGCTCTCATCATAGCGTCACAACTTCGCTGGGCTGGACATGTACGGCGAATGCCAGACTCAAGGCTGCCAAAGGCAGTATTCTATGGCGAGCTCAGTGAAGGGGAGAGAAAGCAAGGTGGACAGAAGCTACGCTTCAAGGATGTGCTGAAGCGGCACATGAAAAATGCCAATGTGAAGTCTGAAACCTGGAAGCAAGATGCTTTGGACAGAAGGTTCTGGAGAGCCACTGTTAAACAATCAGTGGAAAGCATAGAGGAGAAGCGACAGCTGGATTACCAGCGTGCTCATGAAAGAAGACATTCCACTGCAATATCAGGTAATACATGTAGTTGCTGTCAGTAACAGGATCTGCCGCTCACGGGCGGGCCTGGCTGCTCATCAGAGATTCTGCCTCACCTAACATAAACAGTCGTCATCGCCTGCGATGGACTGCCGAAAGAGAAGAAGAAGTTAAAAATAAGTTCTTTACTAAGCTGTTTATTTCGTGGCGTTTTGATCACCGGGAAATACTGAAATTAGAAACCCATTCAACAGGCTACAACTACAGGAACATGCAGCTGCAGAGCGAAATTGAGAAAGTTTTAAAAAGAAGCAGACATTTAAAAACAGGAAGTATAATTACCCTAATCCCTGTCGCTTTCTCGGCTTAGAATTCGCAAAATTAAATCTTTTGCGAGGTATGTTTAGCGTGGGTAAAATTTCAGCGATTTCCGATGGATCACGTAAAGGCGGAGGAAAAGAAAAAAGCTTCATTCGAGACTAAAACTAGAATTTATTGTCAATTATTTAACAATCAGTTCTTCCGATCCAACTTGTCCGGCGCCAAGTGTGGGCTGCAGTTTCAATCCCTGCCGGACCTTGTTTCAAAAGAGCAGTATTTAGTGTAGCAAATAATAGCAAAAATTTCATAAACAACTCAGCCAAATTATTTTTGTTAGTCAAAACAAAATTAGATGTCTCTTCTTAATCGAGAAAAAAAAAAACCGAATCCCTATATAAGTATATAGTCACCTTGAAATGAAGGAAATTTACTATGAAACTCAAGTAACAATAGCTTGACAAGGTCTACAAAGACAAAAGCAGAAACAAAACAGAAATTTAAAAAACCCGGTGAATCCAAAACCCACGAGATGGTATTTTCAAAATCGAGGAAAATTATTATCCAGATGATTCTAGTTTAAAATATCTTGTATCTATATATATGCCCATTTACCCCGCTTTGTGAATGGATTTTTTGTTGAAGCTTATAGGCTCGTATTCGCAGCCCCCTGCAAAGAAACTAATTGGTCTTAATGGATTTTTTTTGAGCCTCGACCAAATAATAAAAAGTGAGATATTGCAATGACAAACCTTATATGTGGTTTCGCCGTTTTAACAGAGAAATGAAACCCCTCTTTTTAATTAAAAGCGAAAAGCAAACAAGCTGGTTAACTCTTCTTTCGTTAGTTTGCAATTACAAGTTCTGAACTTGGACTTTGAAGGAAACAGGCTTTCAGCTGAACTCACAAATTATATAGCAAACTTGTTCCCCGTCCTTTTTTAATTAGCCTTTCTGTTGTAATGAAAAAGCAATTTACGAAAACAGCGGAGAAGCAAGGCACAAGATAATTGACTCGATCCAAATAGGGCTATAAAAATTAATTTAAAAAAGAGTTTAAATAACAACGCGAGTGAGCTGTATTACAGCCAAACGTTATCGATATACTTTGAGCACACTGAGTTACTCCGATGTCGAATCTGATCCGCAGCTGAAACAAATAAAACCCGTCATCAAGTAATCCCCCCCCCCCCACCTCCTCCCTGTCCTATCCTTATCGGCGCCAAGTGGCGCGTATCATCTCCTAGGAGGTTTATATGACCAACGGAGGCTCTTTGGGGCAGGTGGTCAACCCATCTCCCATAATCAAAATATAGATAAAAACTCACTTACTTTTTGCAGCGGAAATCGAGCAAATAATTTCATTTTTGCACAATGGCCGAAAACTGCGAGTTGTCTGGTTGTCGGTTGAAAATGATAAAACACATCCGCAGCTCAAACTAATAACAACAGACATCACTGAGTAGTAAAAAACACTTTTTTTGCCTAATTCTTCTTTTGCTGCAATTACAAAACCTTTTACCATAACAGCCAAAGAACATCACGCAAACTTCTTTAATGTTAATAGAACCAATTAAGGTACGCAACTGTATAAAAGGTGAGCAGTCCTTGGTCTGCTGCAGTAAGAACGGCTCTTTCTACTAGACCTACTTGAACCCTTTCAGTCTAATCCACGCCGTTTTTCATCGTTTAAAATGAAGAAGTCGATGGTTTTCCTTTGTCTCGTCGTTTCATTCTTGCTGCTCATCGGTTATCAAGAAGTAAAGGCGTTGGCAGGACATCCAATTAATGCAGGCTTTCGTAGAGGGATATTAACAGACTCAGAGGTAAGAGTCGGTTTTGATCTATAAAATGGAACACAATATCGTTTGCTAATCACGCTTTCATATTATAAATCCCGAAAATCCTCAACGAAGTAGTCAGTCATTGTGAGGCCTTAATAACGAAATGTTCTGAAACATCATAATGTCTCTTGACTTCTCGTGTTTAGTAAATAAAGTTATTAGACTTACTGCGTGTATCATCTTTTCTTAATCACTACAAGAATTACAAGTGTTTTCAGGGTTGTATACTGATGTGTGCGTGGTTTTCCTTTGCAGTTTGCCCGTTCCCGAAGAAACATTTGCGCAGTGGCACGTTCACTAAATTGCCACAGAGAAGATACTGCAGCAATGAACGAAGATTGATCAAGGCACGCACCGGCTGACAACATCCCGTAAAAAATGAAAAGAAATTCAAAAGAGATATCTGACATTGAATTGTAAAAAGCTGTTAGAATTAGAAATGCTAGCTGTGAGAGTTGTGCAGTAGTTTTTCCTTGTGATAAAGTTGAAGCTTACTGATGCACTTTTTACTGCTTTTTGCCTTGACATTTATTCCACTCTTTCTCTAAGTGAAAGAATCGCCAAGCATAACACGTTAAAATCATTACTCTTTATCTAATCCAAGAATGGCTTCTAAAAATATGGATTAAAACCCTTCGGTGACTTTTTTCACCTTGAAAACAACAGTTCGAGTACTCGCGACTTTCTCCGTTTACAGTTTGATATAAAAAATTAAAGCAAACGAAAATTGATGTACTTGCCTTTAAAACAACTATCCTGTTGGTGAAAAACAGATCATCTAGTCAAAAGTCAGATATGTGGCCAGGAATATGGCTCAATATGGCCAGGATACAAATGAAAATCAGACCTAATTGCTCTGAACTCTCCCCTTTGTTTAACAATAATTTTTCGGAAAAAAACTACGTAACTGAAGTTCATTCTGATGTTGTAATGCTCTGAACCGGAAGTTTAATTAAAGTGCTGTGGTACAAATTCAGATCTTATCTCAGATTCCTTAAGAAAAACTGAGCGGCAAAGCAAGCAAAACAAAACCAAAGCAGGAAAATTCCCGTGACATGGCCTCTTCTGACCTAAATTCAGAATGGTATTTTAAGATGCGTTCCTTTGAGAAAATTCCTGTCCAGTTGGTGAAAAACAGATGGTCTAGTCAAAAGTCAGATATGTGGTTTTTCGGCTCAATATGGCCAGGATGCCAATGAAAATCAGGCCTCATTGTTCAAACTCTCCCCTTCGGGAAAAAACTACGTAACTGAGTTTCATTCTGATGCTGTACTATGCATTCAACGTAGTTTAATTAAGGTGCTGTGGCACATATTCCCCCGGATCTTATCCCAGATTCCTTAAGAAAAACTGAGCGGCAAAACAAAACAGAGATTCAGAATGACATACAATTGTAGGGTGCGTTTCTTTGAGATAATCCCAATCTGGAAAGTCGATCTCAAAACGGATTCATGGTTTCTTTAGTTTGCATGATGAGATCATCGCGTAGAATGTCTGGTCACATCCGCGACTTTAACATGCTAAACTAGGAGCCGCATTTGAGCCAAGTAGTGATCTTTAAAATATGGTGGAATGTGCGACTCAATCGTAACGATTTCCGAATGGGTACCACCGGAAGAGAGTTGACGAGAATCATATTCAAGATCTTACTTAGATAAACACCAGGTTATCGGATCGCTCGAGTTTTTCCGCTAAAAACGAAGCTCCATCTCGCCATTTTAGTATAGAGAAGCACCTTCGAGGACTTTCATCGAAAGATTAAGGCCAAACTTATTGGAGAACGCGAAGGGTACCAGTGGAAATGCTAACCTCTATCTTATGCCTTCAAAGCCACCACAGTCTGATGACCGACTTTCATGGTCCAATCACGTCAGAGAACTATGCAGAAAGATATCCTCGGCAATCGGTGCCCTGAAGCGCATTAGGTCCCTAATTTCTCAATCCACTGCAGTACAAATATATAACGCCTTAATCAACCTCATTTCGATTACTGTGTCCCCGTTTGGGATGGGTTGAGTTCTTATCTATGTGAGAAACTACAAAAATTGCAAAACCGAGCTGCTAGGGTTATTCTGCAAGCCAACTGCTAGGTAAATTCAAGCCTGCTTCTTGAAACATTGAAGTGGGACCAGCTATCATTAAGAAGAAGAAAGCATAAAGCTATAATGATGTTTTTAAAAGACCCTCAATGGGTTAACCCCAGTGTACTTACATGATTTATTCAGTGAGCGACACACAGACTATGACTTGCTTGATTCTTTCCGTAAGTTAAACTTACCCAAGCCGCGTACTAACTATTTGAAACGTAGTTTTAGCTATAGCGGCGCCTTACTGTGGAATTCTCTTCCTGAAAGTATTAGGGCGATCAGATCAATTGGGCAGTTTAAGAAGGAAATCAACCGCGCACTTTAAGGGGGGACTAACTTAACTACAGACTTAGCGTTGTTGCCAAGGGATTTTTACGGACTGTATTTGTAAAACACAGTTTTTCGGTGTTTTTTGCCACTATATTGGTGAAACATGCGAAGAGGTGAGCATGTAAAATTTATGAATTGTTATTGCGCATGCGCAACTTGCCCCAGGCCCCAACCGCGCTTTAGAGAGAAAAATCCCTAAAACTTGGAGAAAATGGTGTGAAGTTCCGATTTTTTTTGTCAGTCGGAGATATTCCAGCCTTCTTTACAAGCCTACGTAAGCAATTGTTGTTAATGTACATAACTGCAATGATAATGACGAAATGGTATGAATTTGCGTGCTTATGACGTCATAAATCTCACAAAAATGCGAATTTTCAAAAATCGATACGTAGAGTTTTGCACCTTGGCGATCGTTAACCGTAGGCACCATTTTCGATATCAAGAAGTGTACGCCACTCGAGTTTTAGGCCTTTTTCTGTTCTGGTCACGTGACTTACCAAATATGGTTGTGATTCGAAAATCTTGTAAACCTTTTTGATTGTAAAAACATAGCCAGGCAGCTTGCCTGTGCAAGTTATGGTTTCCAAGATATCAGGGTTGGCAACTTTCCATAGCAACAATGTTAGCTAATTTTGTAGGTAAGTTACTCCCCCCTTAAACATTCGATTCCCACTCGGCAATCTTGTAAATCAGTTTTTATAGTTATTTTATGCTTTGGAAATGATTGTAATTAAAATATTATTGTTATTACAGAAGATTTTTACCCGAGTTTAAATAAAGAATTACTACTACTACTACTACCACCACCACCACTACTACTACTACTACTACTACTACTACCACCACCACTACCACCACCACCACCACCACCACTACCACCACCACCACTACCACCACCACCACCACCCACCACCAAGGAACGTTATAAAAACTGGATTTTCGTTTTCCTTTGCATTCAGCCTGAGCTCGTAACGGAAGGTGCTGGCGAAGAAAACTTTCAGAGAACTTGAAATTTTCACGGATTGAGCGCCCATCTTTTTTTTGTTTTGTTTTCAAGGTCATTATCTCATGTACGACTCCAGGTATTGTCCTTTGCCTCAGGTATGCTGTCACGGTGAAAAATGGCAAATAATAATAATAATAATAATAATAATAATAAAATAAAATAATAATAATAATAATAATAAATAATAATAAAATAAAAAAGAAAAAAATAAAAAAAGAAAAACTGACCCCCACCCCGACGGGATCGGTTCCTGGTGAATTTTGGGTAAATCCAGTCGTTTGTTGGGGAAAACGGCCATTTTAGGACGTAATTTGAAATCGTAATTTTGACCGTTTGGCCCACAAAGGACTGGATCTACCCACAAATCACCAGGAACTGATCACTAGCAAAATGGTGTATTCTACGCGACGTCTGTCTATCATTTACCTCGTGGCACGATCATCACGTGATAGCGTGCTCCACGAGTGTAGTACGAAAATACTGAGTATCATGGAAATCACGTGCAAAGGAAGTGTGATGGCTACTGAAATTGTCGGCTTGTTTTACTGTTCTTTTTGGGTAAGAAAATCATTCGGAAAGATCAACAAAAAATCCTTTGCACAGCTGCCGAGTATGGAGCATACTGATTTTGACTATACCTAAAATTTTACGCTCTCATTTGCTTTTACCTGCAATAGCGATATACGCTGTCGCTCATTATTCCATAGGAGCCATTTTCGAATGGACAATTATTATGGTCAATCAGTCTCGGTTGTGGATGTGGCCAGCCTGTTTTAGAAGGACTTCATATGCTTTATTAATGATAAAAGGCGACGGTTTTGGGTCGTTTATATACTGCTGTTGCAATTATTGAAGGAGAGGATAGGAGATGAATTGGCATATTAATTGCTCATCGATTTTGTCGAACAAGACACTTTGGGACAGAGTAACTATACGCAAATCATTTAATAGAACTTTTCTTCACGGGTTCAGTTACAAATTGTGTATGCCAATGTGATAAAGATACTAGCCTTAATTACTCATATTTATACCATGCCATAGAAAGTTCAGCCAATCAGAATGCAAGAAAGCCGTTGTATATTCGTCAGTATTTCACCGAACCTTCCCATCGATCAGTGCAACAAAGGTATCACACCCAACCTTCCCATCGTGCGTTGAGATTGTTTTTAGCGCTTGAAAACTGGTACGAATTTTGCCACCGTTTGACTATTTAGCTTTATTTTACATTAATATTTATTA